>PVHP010009349.1:0-50676 GCA_004024765.1 Zapus hudsonius | reverse complement strand
CTCTCTCTCTCTCTCTCTCTCTCTCTCTCTCTCTCTCTCTCTCTCTCTCTCTCTCTCTCTCTTCTTTTCTACCCTCCCTCGGTCTCTCTCTCCCTTCCACAAACATTCCCTGACCTCAAGGGAATGCTAAGTTGCCAAACACAGGCTCCATCGACAAATTTGTTTGCTGTTTCTCCAGCTCCCTGGGGTCCTGAGAAAGAGGCTGGCAATCAGGAAACAAAGATAAACCAACCCCATCCACTGAGTAGGGTTTGCATAGCTGAGCCAGAGCTGGGCTGAAATTGGCCTGAGCAGAGCACTAGTGTTGAACAAAATAGAAGGCTCAGGCTATTCCAGAATTTTCCACCCCTGCCCCATCTAGCCAGCACACAGGTTGAGTTGGTACCACATAGAAGCCAGCCTTTGACTGCTGATGACAGAGCTGGATGTCAGGGGCAGCTGGTAGGTGTTGGTTCTGACTGTCAGGGGCAAAAGCCTTTGGGGGCCTTTGGAGGCACACCCTGGCTTAGTCTTGGACGGCACCTGACAGTCTGCCAAGAGGGGCTTGGCTTAATGAGTTTCAGGAGGGAGTCCTGATTAGACTATTTGCACATCATGACCACAGGTTTTTACCATTAGCTGCCTGATTGGCCAGGAAGCTCTATATATTCTGCCTCGTTCCCCGCAACAAAAAGCACACCTTCATCAACCCACAAGGGGTGTGTGTGTGTATTTATATGATCACTGTCCTCCGCGGGCGGCTGGACAGTGATATCTGACCACAGCAGCACACAGAACACCCATCTTCCCTCCACAACCTGGGCTAACCAACAGCCTCAGCTGGCCAGCCACGGACACCTTGTCCCTACTCCAGGCTGAGCTTGGTGGAGTTGTCCACTGAGACCTGGGCCACAAAGCATCAGGTGAGGAACCCACACTATAGCTGGGAGGATGCTTCAGGCTGCCTGGCTCTCGGGCTTTGAAGTACCCTGGGGACAGGTTTCCAGACAAACCTACTCTAACCCATTCACCCCACCCACCTGCCCAGACTCACTGGTAAGACAATGTAGCATGAAGTCCCCAGGACTGCTTTGATGAGGAATGAGAGTCCAGTCTACACAAAAGGGAGGGACACATTGGCAGAGCCTGGGTAGGTGCCTGTTGACAAAATCATATGTCCTAAGCTACTGTCAAAGCCTGGGAAAGTGTGGGCCTGACCCGAGAACCAGCTCCCCCAATTCCCTTCCTCAGTTGGCATGGAGTCTATACCTGCCAGGCACAGCTTGGGCATGCTGCTAGTGGGTACCCTCCCTCATCACTCCAGAGGCTCCCTCAGGGTCTCATCATGTAACTTTGTTGCAATAACTTTGGGAAGAACAGCCAGAGCTGCTAACATCTTCGGAATCCTCTGGAACCGTTCTTATGGTGCTAGAGTGGTTCAGCCTCTGGCATGAGGGCAGAGGAGTCAGTTTAGCACATTACACCAGTCCTTCACTTGCTGGTGGTCATGCTGGCGGGGGTTCAGCTGGAGCCAATGAGCCGCCCCTGCTAGACTCAATTGATTAGGCAGAGCCTGGACAAGTCCTGTCATCTTGCCTAGGATAGACCCAGCTCCTGGGAGCCCCACTCTTGACAGTTTCACATTCTCCTATTTCTGTTCCTAATTGACCCCAAAGAGTTGTGACTGTCCAATAATAACGATTTACTGAGTCCCTGCAAAGAACCAGGTAGGGTACCCTGTGAAAGAGACACATGTGGGGGTAGAGCGGGTGGTTAGGAAGGGACAGGGAGCAACGCCAAGTCAATGAGTGAAGAAGCTGGTTCCCAAGGCAGTAGGAAGACAGTGAGAAATGACCCAGAGTTGTGGACAGCGAGGTGACCGAGCACGTGACTGAATGGAGACCTTTACACTTCTTGAAGAAAGTAGCATCTGGGTAAAGATGTCAGCCAGGCACATCTTAAAGGGACAGCCACCAGAGGACAGGTGGGACACCTGGTGCAGCCTGAGTGCGTCATGAAGGGGCATGGGTTTCACTGGGCCCAGTTGCAGCCTTTTGGGATAGAAACTGCATTTCTAAACACCCTCTATCTTCTCTGGAAGAGTGGTTACAGGGACCCAGAGACCAGCACCATCCTAGCAAGAGGAAAGCATAGACATGGGAGACACGCTGAGTGGTGACGATGGAGAGAGAGGTCCAGGCAGAGCGTGGTCAGCTATGAGGTGGGGCACTCTGAGAGGATGGGCTCAGTGGACTTCCAGAGGCTTGGCTGTGCCCAGTGCATGCGAGGAGGCCAGTGAACACAGAAGCACCTGAGCCTGGAGCTCCACCCTGAACAGAGCCTTGGGAGCCGAGGATACGACTCAACAGGTAGAGTGCTTGCCTAGCACACAAACTCTCCATCCCATTCCCAGAGTGGCAAAAACGGGGCACGGTGCAACACATCTGTAATTCCAGCACTTGAGCAGCTAAGGCAGAAGGATGATAGCAAAATAAAGGCCAGCCTGGTCTACACAGAGGCCAGCCAGGGCTACACAGTGAGATCCTGTCTTTAAAAAAAAAAGCAAAAACAAGCAGATTGAGGCTGTAGCTCAGTTGGTAGAGTGCTTGTCTAGCACGTATGAAGCCGTAGGTTTCATCCCTGCACTTCGTGAACCAGGTGGGGTGGTGCACACCTATCATTTTAGCACTTGGGAAGTGGAAGCTGGAGGATCAGAAGGTCAAAGTCATCCTTGATACATAGTGAATTCAAAACCAGCCTGAGATGATGAGACCCTGTCACAAAAAAAAGAGAGAAGAGAAGGAGGGAGAGAGAGGGAGAGAGAGAGAGGGGAGAGAGAGAGAGAGAGAGAGAGAGAGAGAGAGAGAGAGAGAGAGAGAGAGAGAAGAGCTACTAGCTTCTGAAGGCACTTGGGAGCCTTGAGGACATGCATGGCTACCCGGGAAGAGGCAGAAAAGGATGAGGAGGAGGCAGGCACAGCAGGCCTGAGCACATCACAACCAAGAGATGAGTTAGTGTCTGAAAGGACATCTGAGAGGTAGGAGGGGAGCCAGGACTAAGGGGGGGGGGGTAAAGGAAAGGGGGAGTTCTGGAAGGAGGGTGTTTCAGCAGAGCAGAGCAAGACCAGGCAGGAGGGTGTCGCTGGGTACCTGGGGCTGCCAAGGTCAGTATGGATCAGGTCATCAGTAGTCTCAGTGCCAAGACCAGGACTCTCAATGGCGGGGGGGGGGGGTCTGCTCCCCACAGTCCCATCATGTGACACTTGGCATCTCTAGGTCAGATTCCCACAAGGTCAAGTGGGATAGTAACTAGCTCCATCTACAGATGAGTGGCTTCCTACAGCAGATGTGAGGTAGTTAACTTGGTCAGGAAGGGAGGAAGCGCCTGAGATCAGGAAACTCACCTTCAGAAGGCTGGGAGGCGAGACCAGGGCTCCTCAGCTGGAGTGGGAGCCTTTGGAGCCTGAGGTCTGGGGAAGGGGCCGGGAGGACCTTCTCCCAAGAAGCTGGAGAGCCCAACTGAGTCTGATGATAATGGACGTTGGACACCTGGGTGAATTTAAATCTAAACAGAATATGTGAGCCTCAAGGGCACAAAGGGAGGTTAGAGATACACCCCAGAAGAGGGAGAGTTGTCTGTCCCACAGTCTCAGACATGGTACCTCGGGCACATTTGGGCACCGATGCTCAAGTGGAGAGAGCAATAAGGGGTTTCTGGCCAAGCAGGGACCCGAAACAGTCCAGATTGTTAGGAACCAAAAAGCAGACAATTAGGAAGTCTGAAGGAATTGGAGCAGGGAGGAGAATGGGGAGCCGGGGAAGGACCAAACAAAGTAAAAATGGAGGGGTCTGCGAGCCGGCAGGTGGTCACCACAAACAAAGCATCTCCCTGGAAGGTGGAAATGTGGCTGGCTCTATTTGGAAAGAAAATGTCAGTGTGTGGTTGCAATAAAGATCTCAAGATGAGATGAACATGGGTGGCTCTAATCTAATGGCGGAGTCCCTTTAGGAGATCCATAGAGGAGAGACATGGGGTAGGGAGGAGAGGCCGCATGAAGAAGACGCAGAGGTTGGACTGCCACAGCCTCATCTGGAGCATCTGGGCCACCAGTGGCTGGAGGAACAGATGG
This sequence comes from Zapus hudsonius, assembly GCA_004024765.1. Classification (NCBI taxonomy): domain Eukaryota; kingdom Metazoa; phylum Chordata; class Mammalia; order Rodentia; family Dipodidae; genus Zapus; species Zapus hudsonius. The sequence continues at coordinate 46,568 of PVHP010009349.1, read as the reverse complement.
ACCCTCCATGGAGCCAACATCCAGGCTTCTGGCGTCTAGAACCAACCTGTGCTGTGGGAGGTCACCCAGTATGTGACACATCAGCCCCAGACACTCCTGTGGAGGAGGGAGATACAGAGATAACTCCACCACTGCTAAGAGCTCAGGTCCCCTCTTAGCTCTTCCAGTCTGGGCTCTCAAAAGAAGACAGCAAGGGTCCTTCTCTGCATCCACAATGCTCTCTAGCTCTTGACTCTGTCCCTTGGTCCCATATGAGCCTGAGCACCAGCTCTGCTGGAACTGTGAATGGGATTGGGGTGCACCAGCCTGGAAGAGGAGGGGTGCAGAGGGCACTGGTGTCCTGAGAATCAGTCCCTTGACCTCTTCCCAGGATGAAGACTGAGGCTGCCACTTGCAGAGTATAGACAGGAGCTCCTGGGCTGGCCCAGGATGGGTGCCAAACACCTGCTGCCCAATGTAAGCAACATCATAACCAAAGAAATTATTTCTCACAGAAGCATCTTTGGCCAGCAGTGCAATAAATAATTTGCTACTTTGAAACTTCTGGAAGACTTATTTGATTAAATAACCACTGACTAGTTCTTACTCTATGCACTTGCAGAAAGTTCCTGAAGCCTTTGAATTAGAGAAATAGAGAAAGGAAGTTGATGGCTCTCCTCAGATGCACCTCCCCCACCTATATATCTAATTAACCACACATCCCCAGCAAGTCCCAGTGCATGGTGCAAGACAGACCCGAGATTAATTTTTCATGGGGCATTGGGCTGTAAATGATTTTTCTATTTACTTATGTAACTCGTACATAAAAGATGATGGTATTTAATCAAATACAGACCAACTGCAAATTATGCTAGACAAACAGTGTGAAAAAAATTCAATATGCTATTGACTTTGTATACACGTACAAATATATATTATTAATATATATTTAAGAGTAGCAATTTAGTTCCTATTGTTAACCCTTTGTGGACTAACAATAGCTGTGTATGAGTGGATGGATGGATGGATGGATGGATGGATGGATGGATGGATGGAGAGGTGGGTAGGTATGTGGATGGATGGAGAGATAAGTGGATAGATGGAGAGGTGTATTGAAAGATAGATGGATGGATGGATGGATGGATGGATGGATGGATGGATGAATAGAGGTGGATGGGTGATGGATGTATGAGTACATGGTGGTTGTATGGATACATGGAGAGGTGGGTGAGCAGATGGATGGATGATAGATGGATTGGTGGGTAGATGGGTACGTGATTGATGTGTGGGTAGGTGAGTGCATGGATGGAAGAATGGATGGGTGGATGGATGGATGGGCAAGTGGCTACTCAGATAGCATATGGACAGAGAAACATCAGGTGACCTGAGTAATCTTCACCTGCTACTAATTGGCTGTGGGAATCTCCACACGCCAGCTAGTCCCTCGGGGTGTACATCTCCATTTGAGGAGTTAGATAAATGTGATACTCTTAAACTTGAAGTCCAGAAAAATAATGCTTAGAATTATTAGAGTAAGCAGTGACATATAGGAAATACCCTTGCTGAACAATTATTTGTTGTTCATCTGAAATTCAGGTTAACCGGTGTCCTGCGATTTTGTTTGCTGAGTCTGGTGGCCCATCCAGAGGGGTAAGGGGAGGAGGTAAGGGCCATGTCTCTTTCCTCAGACACTGAGACAGAGGCACTGTGAAGGTTACAGGTAGAAAAGCCCTCCTCACTCTGGCGTGCATATTGCCTAGGAGTCTGGGGAAATAACAGGACAAGTTCAGGGAGTGGAGCCTGATACAGAGATATATGCTGGTCCCCAGGCCTCTGAGGGCAGAATAGAGACTGTTGTTAAGGGCTTCTGGGGACAATTCCAGGCTCCTTGGTAGCAGACCTGCTGGCTCTGCTCTGAGAGGATTGAGTGAACCCAAGTGCAACGTGCAAAAAAAAGTGCAAGACACCCATTGTGCGTCCACACATTTATTTTGCTTGGGGGTTTCACCAAACAGTTAAAGGTTTGAGCAAATCACTGGCCCCGCCACGAGACCCAGCTGCATTCCTGTGCTATGGGAGACAGCCTGCTGCACAGCACAGGGAGGAGACTTGTCAGAGACAAGGCCATGGGCCAAGAGCCCTTGGCAAATACCTTCAGGAATGAAGGTGAAAAGAAGCCTCGCCTGCCATCTTCCCAGCCAGGCACACCTACAACATAGGCCAGAGCTGATGTCTGAGACAATCTCACCCTTCCTGCCCCAGAACTTGTAAGACCAAAGTCCTACCCGATGCCCCCCCATCTGATAAATATCCCCAGACACTAAGAGCTACACGAACAAGTATCTACTCATCCCTGGACTCTGGCACGGCTCAGCTCTTGGGAGTCTGTGTCCTGACTGTCAAGTAGAGGCACCTAATGGCAGGCAGGATGTAGCCTAACAAGCTCAGCAGAGAGTGGGCAAGGAGGGATGGGAATAGAGGAGACAGCCCATGTCTGTCCTGTGGCCCAGGATGGATGACAGCCTCTGCCTCAATCATGCGATCTGTTCTAGGCACAGCCCCCCCCCCCCCAGGGCTCATCCAGACACTGAGGACTTGTCCCTGTTCAAAGCCCATGAGGGAACTGGAGAAATGCCAGTGCTAACCACACCATGAGCTGAGGTGTGCCCTAGTGGCTTTCTAAGTTCCCAGAGATTCCACAGTGAAGCCACGGTGGGGACCATAGAGGCCAAGAGGAACTAATCAGGGCCAGATACCTGTGGCAGTCAGCCTAGCTAAGCACAGGTGCTCTGCCCTTCTTGCTGGGATGGCTCCTGCCTGTTCTTGGCTAAGGGGCAAACAAGCCATGAGCAGGCAAGGTGACTCTCCCTTCCCCCAAGAGCAGATGATCCGGGTCCCCACAAGGCTCCCCTTCAGCTGCCCGTGCTGTCTCCTCAGCCATCCCCAGCACTTATGCTGAAGGCAGCTGTCACTCCCAGCATGTGATCAATTCCACTCTCCTCATAGTTCCAGGACTTAATGGTCTTCCTCTTCTGAGCTCTAGGTAATAGAAAGCGAACTTGACATTGAGATCAGCTTGCTCTGAATAGAGAAATCAGATCCAAAGAGCTGCCAGGGTTTTAGCTTCCCAGGTGCGACTCTGCACCACTTTATGTCACCCGTAGTCAAGGTGGGACTAAGCGCCAGAAAAACTCTCCAAAAATAGACTTAATAACAGATGCCGTGGGCAATTATTATTTTTCTTTGGCATCTTAAAGTTTTCTTCTCACACAGATATTTTTTGCTTGGCTGAAAATATCCTCCCTTAAGCACGAAGGCTTGTTGGTGTTATAGTAAAAACATCTCCCCAGGCATGGCAGGTGGGATTGGGAAGGCGCATGTGACAAAGGTGGGTGGGGTGTTTACTGGTGAATAAGGGCCTCAATGTGGGCTGGAGGCCATGTGGTGGTGACTTGTGGGTAGGGGACACATGGCCTCCCTCTTTTCCCTAGCCTAATGGTGGGCAGAGCCATAGTAGAGCACAGGGCGGCAGAGGAAATGAGTGCCAGCCCCAGAGCAAATGCTAAGAGGCAGAGGAAGAGACAAGACAGGAACCACCTTTGACAAAGAGCTGGGGGGAGGGTCAGTAAGTGAGACCCGAAAGTGACTTCTGGTTTTGTGGGTGTGGTGGTCTGAATGTGGAATGTCTCCCATAGCCTCGCATGTCTTGAATGCATGGTCTCCTGTAGGTGGTGGTTTTGGAGGCAGAGCCTTGCTGGAGAAGGTGTGTTGCTGGGGGCAGGCTTTGGGATGTGATAGCCCAGCTTCCCCCTTGCAAGAGCTCATTCCACTTTCGTGATGCTTTTTGTCTTTCTTTTTAAGAATATTGTATTGCTTGATTAAGAGAGAGAGAGAGAAAGTGTGTGTGTGTGTGTGTGTGTGTGTGTGTGTGTGTAGGTGTGCCAAGGCCCCTTGCTGCTACCAACAAACTCCAGATGCATGTGCCATTTTGCATACAGCCCTACATGGATATTGGGAAACCAAACCCAGGTCCTCAGGCTTGGCAAGCAAGTGTCTTTAATCACTAAGCCATCTCTCCTGCCTTCTTGCTATGTTTAAAAATATTTTATTTACTTGTGAGAAGAGAGAGAGAAAGAGAGAAAGAGAATGGGTGCACAACAGGACCTCCTACCACTGAAAATGAACTCCAGACACATGTGCCACTTTGTACAACATCTGGCTTGACATGGGACCTGGGAAACCAAATCCAGGGAATCAGGCTTTGCACACAAGTACCTTGAACCATTGATCCATTTCTCCAGTCCAAGAATTCTTATTTTTCAAGGTAAAGTCTCACTCTAGCTCCAGGCTGACCTCGAACTCACAGCAATCCTACCTCTGCCTCCAAGCACTGGGATTAGAGGTCTGTGCTACCCACCTCTTTTGGATACAGGGTCTCTCATTGGCCTGGAGCTCATCAGGCCACATTGGCTGACCAGCCAGCTCTAAGGATCTACCTGTCTCCACCTCCCAGCATTGGAATTACCTTGTCTGACTTATATGTGGGCCCTGGGGATCTAACTCAGGTCTTCATGCTTGCAAGGTGAGCACTCAACTCACTGATCCATTGCCCCAGCCCAGATGACTATGCTTCTTGAGAAGGGACAAGAGGACCTGTGGACTTGAGTCGGTCATCTAGGTTTTGCATCTGAGAAGTCAACCAATCCCAGACCAAATTTATTTGGAAAAGAAATGGACATGTATACTAAACATCTGCAGGCTTTTTGTCCGTGATTCCCCTAAACAACACCGCGTGATAGCTATGAACCTCACATCTTCAGTTAGTCTCCAGCCGGTTCTGCACAAATACTGCTCCATTTTCTAGAAGAGACTTGGGCACCTGCAGATTTTAGTATCCTCGGAGTCCTTCTGGAACCTTCAGGAACAGCTGAGTATAGGGGAACAGTGGGAGAGAGTCAGGCCTGGATCCCCACCCCCACTCACTGGCCTCAGCACCCCTCGGGTTGCCCTCATCTGAGGAGAGCCGCACATGGCAGCTTTGTCTGGTCTACATGAATGTCGTCACTTTGACCTCATCCACAAACACTGTCTCAGTGAAGAAGATGGTTAATGGCCAAGCCACCACCTCTTAAGTAGCATTCCTAGTCATGTGACAGGGGACCTACAGCTAAGCTCACTGAGGGCACTGGTCCTTGGGTTGGGGTTGGGGGTCGTCCCAGGCCATGGCAACTTGTTAGAGAGGCAAACTCTTAACCTCGTACAAAATCTCTGGTGACCTCTCTCAACGCTTCTGTATGCTTTCACCCCTTGAGCGGCATACGGGGACTTTGAGGTGACACCCCTTCAGTTCTCCAGGACTGTATCAGATACATGCAGAGGGCAGGACACTGGAGCAGAAGCTGAAAGAAGTGCCCCTTTGAGCCTTGCCAGCCAACTGGCAGGGCTAAACAATTCAGAGAAAGCCCTAGAAGCTCAGTATGATCAGAGCAACACAGCCGAGCAGTTGATGGCCTGCAAGGTCCCCCCTCAACTGGACAAAGACTAAGTCAGTTCCACAGCCCCCAGGGCCAGGATAAACCCCACTGACCTGCCCCTGCCCTGCTCATGGCTGGTGGCTGAGGTAGGAAACAAGCTTAGGAGATTTGATAGTGGTGAAGTTCATGTCTTGGGAGACAACTGAGTTTGGGGTCAAGTTCACCTTGGTGACCTTGAGAAAGAAAACACCCTCGTTTGCTCAGTCAGGGAGCCAGGACCATGCTTAGTGGGACAGGACCCTGAGCTCCAGTGTTGGGGACTGGGAAGCCAGAGAGAAGGAAGCAAGCAGGCAGGGGGCCCTGGCCCTTCCAGGGCTCCTCCACGCAGCCGCGCTCTTGGAAGCGTCCTCTGAGCCGATGCTGCTTCTCTGAGCAGCAAGTGGGTTCCTGTTCTGCCACCAAACACTCAGCCTTCCAACATTCACAAAGTGGACATGACAATAGATCCCTCTGTGTGAATGCTCTGAGGCAAGGAGGGACCATTGAGGCCAAGCTATTTCCAGCAGACCACATGGGAGAGTCCAACGAGATGCCCACACGATGAGAAATGCAAAAGGCCTCAGAGAGGAGTGAGGCAACCGTGGGGGCTGCTAGCAGTAGCTGTGGGTCCCGATGACAGAGGGTGACTTTGGGAACAAGTGACCCGGACACCTCCCAGCCTGATCACAGCCTCTAGCCCTGGAGAAGAAGATGAGGGAAGTCATTTTTCTATGGGCACTTTCACAGAGAGGAAGGTATGAGCATACAGGAGCACATTTCAATAAAGTTTTAGTTTAGGATAGTTGGGCTCACAGAGGAGTGGCTGAGAGAGACGGCTAGCTCTGTTACCACTGCCCCGTGGTTAACAGGGGACCTCACTCGGGTGGCAGAGTTGTCACAGAGAAGCCATCCTGGGATAATCCTGCTATCAACTCAGTGTTACACTTTATTCAAATTCCATTTGTGGGGCTGGAGAGATGGCTCAGCGGTTAAGGTGCTTGTCTGCAAAGCCTAACCTAGGGTTAGATTCCCCAGTACCCACATAAAGCCAGATGCACAAGGAGGCGTATTCACCTAGTTTGTTTACAGTGGCTAGAGGCTCTGGTGTTCCCATTTCTCTCTCTCTCTCTCTCTCTCTCTCTCTCTCTCTCTCTCTCTCTCTCTCTCTCTCTCTCTCTCTCTCAAATAAATAAATAAATAAAAAGCTCATTTACAAAATTCCATTTGTTGTTTCACGGTCATTCAGTTTCTGCCAGATCCCATTCACAGCACCACACTGCATTTTTCCAGCCTGTCTCCTTGGACTTTTCAGAGCTACAACATGCTCTCATACTTGTCTCACGCCTCTTCTAGCCTGAAGAGCACAGAGCTGAGAGGGATGCCCTGCAGAACAGGGCATCTGTCCAGTAGAGCCTGGATCTTCCTCTCGGGGACCTTAGTCTCTGTTCCTTCTTGCAGCCTGGCTGTGTCAGAGGCAGGGGATGCAGGTGCGAGGGGATGACATCCATCCTCCGAGAGCTGAGGAGGCAATTCCAGTGTCCCTGCCCTTTCAGATGTTCAATCTCAGTCCACCATTCTTCACTGTGAAGGGTCCTCTGTCTGAAAATGGGGACTTGATTTAGTGCCAATGATGGAGACTGTCTAAACCGAGGCTGGCCTCAACTTTAATTAAAGTGACAAAGAAGGCTGGAAGGAGACTGAGTTATGGGAAAACGCTGTTTCCTGTAGCCTTTTTATAAAGACACGGGTGCAGTGCTAGTGACAACCTCTTGACATCCCACCCAGTGTCCCCTTCCCCCCAGATCCCAGCCCAGGATTGCTGTTGGGGAGCACAGTCACCCCTTTCTTCTTCTTCAGGGCACCCAGGCCCTGCTTTAGGCCACTGCCAGCCACAGGTGCCTAGCCCTCTTGCCTGTTCCTCCCTTGCAAGCTCTCTTCTTGTCTTCTGCTCTCTTTGCCCTGTGAGTCTTTTTGAGAAAGCATGCTCAACCCGTCTAAGGTTCACTGGACAAAGCACCTGCAGGGCAAGAGTGAGCACCTGAGCTCAGATCCCCAGAACCCTTTTAAGTTGGACACAGTAGAGTTATCCTCTGAGTCCATATGTGTACCACAGGGCACACACACACACACACACACACACACACACACACACACACACACACCAAAAAAAATCTCCACTTTTAGGTTCGGATCAGTTATGAGCTGAATTGTGTCTGCTTAATCCATATGTTGAAATCCCCTAGGACCAGAATGTGGCCATAAGTAGATATGAGGTCTTTAAAGAGGTAATTTTTTTTAAAGATGGGGGTGAAATAAAATCTTTAGGGTGACCCCAATCCAACATGGCAGGTGTCTAACTAACAAAAAGCGACCAGGACACCAGTTAGGTGCCCAAATGGAGGGATGACATGTGAGGCCACAGTGAGAAGGAACCATCTTGAGCCAAGGCTGAGCATGCAACACCTCAGCTCAGACTCCAGCACACAGACCACTTCCCAGGGTGCTCTGCTGCTGCAGCTAGAGCAAGCCCAGATGTTCTAGGGTCTGCAACAACCTGCTTTCTTCCCTGTTCCCACTTGCTCTCTCACCAGCCCCATGCATGGAGCCCTGGAGACACTTGGGGCTCCACTTCCTCCCCTGCTTGAGGGTGTGGTTGGGGACCAAGGGAACACTTGAGACAGCAGACTCATGATGGTTATTGATCGTGTTTGTTAGTGTGACTGAATCAGGTAAAAATGTAAGAGGTATACCCTTGGGCAGGTCTGTGAGGGCAGTTCCAGGAAGGGTTAGCCAAGGGATGAAGGCCTTCCCCAAGATGGGCAGCCCTTCCAGTAGCCCAGATGTAGCGGTCTAAGTGGAAAGCAGTGCTGCTCACTTGGCCACCTTCGCTCCTGGTTGGTAAGTCCATTTACCCTGTCACTGAATTCCTCACGGATATCAGAGCCCAGCTTCTGCAATCTTTCAACATGGACTGAAGACCAATGGCTCTCCAGGAAACCTTCAAACCTTCAGGGCTGCATTGGGACTGCTGAGGCACCCAGCCTCTTGGACTGAGCAGCTCCCTGGGTTCTCAGCCTCTCCAGCCTGCAGAGAGCCATTGTTAGACTAGCTCTTCAGTATTGTGGAAGCCAATCTAAAAAGTTCCCCTTGTAATATATATTTCCCCTACCTGTTCTGTTCCCCTAGAGACCCGTGATGGTGCCTGTGACATCCTCACACCAGCCACCCCATCCAGGTTGAGGCACATGGAATTAGTAGCTGCACAGAAGACACAGGATCTGCACCTGTCCCTGCCCTTTTCTTGACATGGAGAAATTTCCCGGTCCCAAGAAAAAAGCCCACTGGACACAGCTGAGGGACCCATCTGCATCGGTTGCTGCATTAAGCCCGGCCCAGGGCAACCAACCCAAACACAAGACACTGGCCAAACTTGAAATTTCAGTGCTTCACTTCGATTACCTGCCCAAGAAAAACAAAGCTGTCGTAGCAGGGAAAGTGCTATGCAATCTGCAAGCTCCCAGGGGAGAAGTCATCAACAGTCTCAGCCAGCAGCAGACCCCACCAGACACACAATTGGCAGACAAGATATACCCACTGGTGCAATGGTGGCATAACTGTTATGGGAGGAACTAACTTCTCTCTGATTGGACTGGGGGCCAATCATGGGAAGGAATTCATGTCTGATACTGGAAACCTAGCCCATGGTTGGGAAGGTCATCAACTGTACAGGGAAGCCACTACTCTTATTTGGATGAATGGATGTATATAGTGCCCATCAAACTACCCTTAAATATTAATGTTGAAGCCCATAGATAAGTGCTTCTCTCACCTGTGGTCAGAGATGTTTCTTTTTGCAGATGGTGGTGACCACTAAGGAAACTCACAACTCATCCAAGTGTTGAGAAGAAGTGACTGTTGAGTGCTCAGCACTGAGATGCCACTGTCATGTCCTCCAAGGCTCCAGGGACATTGTGCAAGAGGGGGCAGAAAGAATGCAAAAGCCAGAAGGCAAGGAAGAGTGTTTTTGGAATACTGTTTTCTGGACAAGAAGAGATCGCTGCACTCATGACGTCAGAGTGGCTGTCATTATCTGGACAAGACCTGCACAGTGCCGGGCTTGGAGAAAGGGGGGAAAAGACATCAAAATAGATGGGGAACTAGCTGGAAAAAAGGGAAGATTCCCTGGAAAAGGAAGAGGGGAGGGGACAGCAAAACCGAAAGAAGAAAGAAAGAAAGAAAGAAAGAAAGAAAGAAAGAAAGAAAGAAAGAAAGAAAGAAAGAAAGAAAGAAAGAAAGAAAGAAAGAAGAAAGAAAGAAAGAAAGAAAGAAAGAAAGAAAGAAAGAAAGAAAGAAAGAAAGAAAGAAAGAAAGAAAGAAAGAAGAAAGAAAAGAAAGAAAGAAAGAAAAAAAGAAAGAAAGAAAGAAAGAAAGAAAGAAAGAAAGAAAGAAAGAAAGAAAGAAAGAAAGAAAGAAAGAAAGAAAGAAAGAAAGAAAGAAAGCCACAGGTTCTGAGCTGGGACTGCCCCTCCCCCAGAGGCTCCTGCAGAAAGAAGCTGAGGTGGGAGAGAGACTTCAGCAGAGCTGGCTGTGATCCCAGAGAGAGAGCGAGAGCGAGAGCGAGAGTGAGAGCGAGAGAGAGAGAGAGAGAGAGAGAGCACTTTCATCAAAGGAGCAGTGAAGGGGCTCAGGGGTGAGCAACTGCTAAGGGCCACGTGATCCAGTAGACATCTAGGGTAGGGGTACTCCTTCCTCGGGCCAGCCAGAGCTCTAGGTCTCCCAGATGGAGGTTAAGGAACATGTCTGCCTTGACAAGCCAAGGACAGAGCAACAGGCCAAGAGCAAGGAGAACTAGAGAAGGGAGCTGAGGAGCCTGGAGAGAACTCGATCAAGGAGAGAGTTCTTTTCATTTGTGGTGTGTGTGTGTGTGTGTGTCACGGGGTGCATGTGAAGGAAAGAGGACAACCCCAAGTGTAGGTCCTCATCTTCCCCCTGGGATTGAAGCAAAGTGTCTCATTGTTCATCTCTGCACACGCCCAGCTACCTGGCCCATGAGCTTCTGGGATTCTCCAGCTTCACCTTCCGTCTCCTCATAGGTATGCTGGGATTACAGATCCATAGCGCCACTTCCAGCTTCACACACGCCCTGCAGATCTGAACTCAGTCATGCTTGCACAGCAAGTGCTTCATCCACTGAGCCATCTCCCCGGCCCAGAGAGGGAATCATCATTGAGCCATGTGTGGGGGTACACAGCTGTGGTCCTAGCTCTCAAGAGGCGGGGGGGGGGGATTCAAAGAGTGTAACCAGCCTGGGGAACACAGGCAGACCCTGCCTCAGCAACAACAAACAAACAAACAAATGCAGAAAGTTCTTGTCACCACGGATGGATAAATGGACAAGCAAGTGGTGGCACGGCAGGATGGGCTGTTTTTTCTCTCTAGGAAGGAAAATGCTGACATGTGCCACAGCCAGACAAAAGGCCACATATTGAGATTCCATCCAAGTGGGCAGGGAGGGGTAGTGACAGGGGCAGGATGGCCTCAGAGGCCATGGAAGCGATCTAAGATCGGCTTCAGTAATGGCTGCACTTATACATTAATATACTAAAAGCCATTTAAGTGAATGCTTTAATGGGCAATTGGATGGCATGCGACTATGTCTCCATCAATCTGTTTTTTTAAGCTAGCGGGCAGGACAGCCATGCAGTAGTACATCCAGCCATATGTGCCTGCATGGAAGACACTCAAGCTATCAGCAACCGAGGTGGGGGAAGAGCTGCATTCTGGATCAACACTTTCATTTATTTATTTGTTTGTCTGTCTGTCTGTTTGTCTATCTATCTATCTATCTATCTATCTATCTATCTATCTATCTATCTATTTATTTGAGAGCAGAGAGAAAGAAAAAAAGAGAAAGGAGAATGAGCATGCCCGGGCCCCTAGCCATTGCAAATGAATTCCAGGTGCATGAGGCACTCGATGCATCTGGTTTTACTTGGGTTTTGGGGGATCAAACCCAGGTCATTAGGCTTTGCAAGTAAGTGTCTTTACCACTGAGCCATCTCTCCTGACCAATGGATCAACAAGTCTTTAAAATGAGTTCAGAACATCTAGTATGGACTATCAGCAGCTGACAGATGTCCTTCTGCTTTCTAGATGCCAGAAACTGGCCCCTCTTCTGACATAATGGGCTGGTGGACATCACAGTGGCAGTCACAAGACACGACAGTGTGGGGCACATGAGATAATGAGGCAGACAGTCTCCATCAAGGTGTGCTTCACTCTGTGCCTCTGAAAGCCATGGTACCATGTTCCACTGGGTTTTGCAAACACAGGGCCTCCTTAAGAGAGGGTCAAGATCAAATCAAACCCACAGATGAGAACCTGACAAGAAGGTAGGAGAATGGGCTCACACCAACTGCATGGAGGTCAGCATTTATATAGTGTGTGTGTTGGGGGTAGAGCTGAGTATAAGGCCTGCCAGCCCCTGAGAGGATGCATCTGACACCCCAGGAACACTTGAGTCCAATCTGAGCCCTCTGGCCACAGTTTCTCTCCCAAACCCAGAGATGGAAGAGCTCCTGTTCCCAGATGCTCAAGGGTCCTGAAATCAAAACGAATCTGAGGGACCCAGCAGTTGGGCTAAAGGCAGCTTCAGGTGGGCTGCCTGAAGGATCTGTGTGAGCCTCCCCTCATCTGGAACCAAGAGGAGCAAGGGCCCTGGGAATTTCCAGCATCCTGTGCTCCTGTTGTTGAAGGGAGGCCAAGAGCTTTGGGAAGAACTGCCCAAAGGGAAGATAAAGATGATAGTGAGACTCCGAACAGCACCTAAAGGGGCTGAGAAGATGGCTCAGTGGATACAGTGCTTGCTGTGTGAGCAAGATGGCCTGTTTCAGGAACCTCAGAACCCAGGTAAAATGACAGGGCAGCGGCACACACCTGTAAAGCCAGCAGGATCCCCAGCACTTGCTGACTAGCTAGTTTGGTCCAGTCAGTGGTGAACTCGGGTTCAGTAAGAGGCCTTGTGGACAGCACAGTGGAGGACGCCTGACACTGACTTCAGGCCTCCACATGTATGCACACATATGTGCAGGCACACCTGCACATACAACATATATCCGCTCACCCATGCAAACACTCTTACCACATGCACATACACATGCAAAGCCCACAACAAAACCATGTGAGAAGATCTACTGCAGAAAGAGAGAGAGACATACTGTCCATACTCCTGGCATCTGAGATCCTCTTCACAATGTGTGCAGAAATCTGCACTGGGAAGTCTGGTCCTTCCTCCTTGTCATGGTTTGATCCAGGTGTCCCCCACAAACAAATGAATGTGTTCTGATAGATCGATCCTCAGCTGATGGCAGTTTGGGTTTTACAACCTCGATGAAGCTGTGTTATTGGGGGTGGGCTTATGGGGGTTATAAGCCAGCTTCCCCTTGCTATATTTGGCACACCTTCCTGCAGCTGTTTGCAGTGTGGTAGCAGAGGTGATGTCCAGCCCTCTGCTCATGCCATCGTTTTCCCTGCCAGGATGGAGTCTCCCCCTGAGTCCATAAGCCAAATAAACCCATTCCTCCACAAGCCGCTTTTTGCTTGGGTTCTTTCTGTGCAGCAACTAGAATGCTGACCGCAACACTCCTCCTCTGCCCTGGTATGCAGGGTCCTGGCCCAGTATGCATGGTTCTGTACACATCATAGGAGGGAAGGGGGGAGGTAGCAAGAGTGAGGTCCACGGATGACAGGGCCAAGGGTTTACTGTAATCCTCTTCACACAGGGATGGGAAGGAACCTTGGGAATTTTGTGACAGAATAAGTGACAGAATCCAGCCCAGGTTTGCATCATGCAACCTTGTGTGCTCACTAGCCTGGCAATCCTTTGAGAGAAATGAGGTGTTTCCTGGCTCAGACATGGCAGCCAACTGCTCCAAGATCACACAGTGTTTCTCTGCCCTGCCTGCACCGTGTCTAGGATTCTGTCTACCTCAGTCTGTCCCCTTCTCTTGGCCACACCATGCCTTCCTTAGACACGTGATAGTTAGATGCTGAAGATCTTGGTCAAAGTATCCCACCGGCCTTTCATTCCCAGATAAATGCATCCCACAGAGAATGTTTGCAGATCCTGTTGAACTCGGCCTGGGCAACAGAAACACACCGTGCAAATTCCTGGGCAGGCACAGAGCATTGTCACCCTAGAGCGGCCAAGAATGGACAAGGGTAAACAGGGTGTCCTTGGTCTTTTTGCCCAGAGCCCCTTGCATGGGGCCACGCTACCCAGGGAGTGTCAGAAGCAGTGGGAATGGAAGCCAGAGAGAGAGAGAGAGAGAGAGAGAGAGAGAGAGAGAGAGAGAGAGAGAGAGAAAGTTTCCTTGGCAGCCTGAGGAGTTCTCCGAGTCCTCATTCAGGTGGTGACAGGACTCTTGACTGTAACACAGAGAGGAATCTCAGAATGAGTCAGTAGAACGCAGGATTGCAGTTTATTAAGAAGAGATTTTTTGCTGAACGTGGTGACACACGCCTTTGATCCCAGCACTCAGGAGACAGAGCTAGGAGGATTGCTGTGAGGTTGAGGCCAGCCTGAGACTACCTAGTGAATTCCAGGCCAGCCTGAGTTAGAGGGAGACCCTACCTCGAAAAACCAGCCAGGCGTGATGGTGCACGCCTTTAATCCAGCACTCAGGAGGCAGAAGTAGGAGGATTGCCGTGAGTTCAAGTCCACCCTGAGACTACATAGTGAATTCCAGGTCAGCCTGGACTAGAGCGAGACCCTACCTCGAAAAAACAAAAAAAAAAAAGAAAGAAAGAAAGACAAGAAAAGAAAAACCAAAAAAAAAAAATGAAGAAGGAGGAGACAAAGGAAGAGATTTTAACACGGATTTAACCACAGAGATTAATAGAAAGAGAGGCATTTAAGAAAAGGTTGGTCCATGTACATGTGAGGGTATGGGCTTCTCAACAAAGAGTTGCATTTAAATATCTTTACAAGGATTATAAGAGCCATGGTGGAGAATTCACAGAGACATCGCCCCCCCTCAGTAACTACATACGAAGGGAGGTGGAACTGGGTTGACTCCTAGGCTATCCATAACTTCCTACCCCATGGACTGACCCAGACTGCCCACAGAGGAGGATATACAGCTGATTGGGAACAGGGAGGAGGGAAACCGGGGAATTGGAGACATCAACACATTATCCGCTCATTAAGTGTATCTAATTATGTATAATAAAGTAAATAAATAAATAAATATCTTTACAGGGGCTGGAGAAATGGCTCAGTGGTTAAAGGTGCTTGCTTGCAAAGCCTGATGGCCTGGTTTCCATTCTCCAGTACCCATATAAAGCCAAATGCACAAAGTGGCACATGTATCTGGAGTTTGTTTACAGTGGCAGGAAGCCATGGTATGTACATTCTCTCTCTCTCTCTCTCTCTCTCTCTCTCTCTCTCTCTCTCTCTCTCTCAAATAAGTCAAGAAATAAATGTCTTTACAATAATCATATATATATATACATATATATGTATATATATATATATATACTTTTGGTGGCTTTTGAAGGTACCTTGCTCAAAGGGTTGTTAAAGAACTTTCTTTTCTTTTTGGTAAATGACATCATAGGGTGGTTCCTGGGGTGCCTTGACAGGATTATAATATGATCAGGTAAAACCATGGGTCATGGGGTTGCATAGGGAGGATAAGATGTGTCTTTTATTGTAAAGGGAGTTTATAGTCATGTTTATGAGATTCTCAGAAAACTACTGGTTCACATCTGGGAACCGAGAAAGGTCATACTCAAAGATCATATGCAACATGGCCTTAAGCATGGTTTATTGCTGTTTTAACATTCTTATTGGAAATATCTCCATATAAAAGGAATATTGTCTATGTTGGCAACCTTTACATCAAACCTTAGTTGTGTGGAAGTCTTGACTTTCAGCTGTGAAGTGACCCCCCTGAAATGGGGGGAGGTGTTCTTTCCCTTCTAATGCCTCCTTAATTTCCTCTCTTTCTATCCTGCTTGGTGTGTGGGGTGGAGACAGCATTTTAAAATGGTCATTCTCTGGTCGGTGCTTCCTAACCATCAGCAAAAGGTCACTTACAGCCTCTCAGTGGCATGGCCCCATCAGCCTCTCCTGTCAAAAAACCCATTAGCATCTCTCTGTTGCACCAGGGGAGCAGAGTGCAGCTCTCCCTAAATAGACCAGAGTGCTGGTGGCCTGCTGGCCGAGAATAGCCTCATTCAGTGGGGATCAGCTCATACAACCATCTGTTGGGGGCTTGGGAAGGCAGCCACCCCCAAAAGCCAGCTCAATGACTGATGCCTCTACTCCAGCGAGGATGTTTGAGAGATGAGGGCTGAGGAGATGGCTCAGTTAGTAAAGTGATTGCCTCAAAATCAGAAGGAGCTATCCATATAAATACTGGGTGTGATGACATGTGTCTATAATCCCAGTCTGAGGAGATAGAGACAGGAGGATTCCTGGAGTTCATTGTCCAGTAAGTCTAGCCTAATTGGTGATCTTTAGGCCAACGAGAGACCCTATCTCAAAAGAGATGATGGTGTTCCTATAAATGAGGTTGTTCTCTTGGCTCTATATGTACACATGTACACACATACATGTGCACCCACATACACACACAAACATGCATACACACGAGCATTTTATTAAAAAAGAATGTTTGAGAGCGGTCCCCAGGGTAGTCACTATCCAGAGCCTGAGACCCCCTAGGCCCTGGTCTGGCTGGGGGAGCAACTGAGAGTGTTAGCTATGTATACAGCTAGCTTTACAGTCTAGCTCTCTACACAGCTGGTGGTAAGTGACAGAAGCAATGCCACACCAGGATGCTCCATTGTGTGGTCAGCTAGGCTCTGTTGGTGAAAAAGCCCAGCTTACTCACTTGCACACTCCCAGGTGAGGGAAACACAAGAGAGGAAAGAACGCTGCAAAGCTGGGTACCAGGTCTCTGCAGAGTGCTATGGAAGTCTACAGGGCATGTCCTCCCTCCCTCCCTGTGGCCACCACACTTCAGATTTCTCATCTGTCCTGGGACAACACTGTGGCCAGCCCTCTCATGCAAGGCTAATAAGGTAACAGATGCTCCAAGACCTTGTAAGTTGGAAAACCTGCACCAATGGGAAGTGTTATTAAATCCACTCATTGCCTGAGACATCGCTTCCCACTAGATCCATTTCAAAGCAATTAAACTGAAAAATGGCTGCAGCGGATTGTACACTTGTGGCCAAGCATTGCTATCCTGAAGCTTTCTGCATCTACTATCACAGGCCCTCATCAGCTGAATGATGGCCTCAAAGACATGTGTGCCTCCTTCCTGACCCTATGACCATAATCTTATATGGAAGCAAAAGCGGGTCCTGGTGGGTGTGATCCTGCTAGTGTGTTCATTGAGATGGGGCCTCAGTGGATGCAGTCAAGGGGTTAAAATGGGAGATGGCCTTGGATCATCTGGGCAGGTTCGGTGTCATCACAGGCCCTGTAAGTGGGAAGCAAGAACATATGGTCCAGCCACGGAGCACATGAAGCCACAGATCTGGCAGAGGCAGAAAGGAGCCTCCTTGAAGTCCTAGGAGAGTGCGTTGCAGCCCATCCCAGGACTTCTCTTGGCCTCCTGCCTTCCAGTGCTATCCAGAGGCACCTCTGCTCAAGAACCTCCAGCCTGGTTGCCCCTCTGGACACCTGCTAGAGGATGAGAACTGAGCAGTGAATCCCTACAGCGGGTCCCTCATCTGCCTGCTTGATTTGGTCTGGTCTCTGGTATACCCTCCCAAGCTCGCCATCCTGCCAACCCTGCCTACACAGCCTCAGCTGAGTCTGTTTTCTGGCAATTTCTGGTGCATGAAGAAGTAGTCATCAGCTCTGGTATATGGTAAACTGGCTAGGAAACTATAGCCCAGAAGAGCCTTAGTGTCTGAGAAGCCAAGAGAGCCACCTCTTGAGGACCTACTGTCTGCTTCTCACATAGCATTTTTCCTCCTTCACTCAGTATGTATTTAGTGAGTATGCCAAGCAGTGGGTTTGAAATTAGAGGAGACAGCTGGAGAAATGGCTCAGCAGTTTAAGACACTTGCTTTCCAAGTTTGCCCACCCAGGTTTAATTCCCTGGTATCATGTAAAGCCAGATAAAAAAAGTGGCACAAGCATCTGGTGTTCATTTTCAGTGGCAAGAAATAATGGCATGCCCCACACACACATGTAAATAAATAAATATTTTTTTTAAATATATATTTATTGTCCATAATGAGTTACATTATTTAGTGGGCAAACCATAATAAATAAAATTTTTAATTAGCAAAAAGTTAAATCCAAGGAGGAAAGAGGCTGATCGCAAAGGCATTTGGTGATCAATGCATTTGAGTGAACTGGGATAAGGCCTGACCTCCTACAGGAGTTCACACAGCCAGGAGAGAACAGGATCAGAGGAAAACAAGGTGGGAAATTGATATAGGAAGGCACTTGACATCTTCCTCTGGCCTCCATAAATGTGTGTATAGGGAGCATATATCCGCACACACACAAACACACAAATGCACATGTTGCATATTATATGCACACCCCAAAAAGAGAACAATGAAGAGCCCAACACCAGAAAGCACCAAGCCCACTAAAGAAACCCATTCTTACAATTCTGTTTCTCTAGAATCACTTCTGGTACCAAATTCTGTTTTAGTCAGGGCTCTCTAGAGGAACAGAACCAATAAAATGAATTGTAGTTAAAGAGGAGATTTATTGGATTAGCTCACAGCAGTCCCACAATAGCAGTCTGTAAGCCCAAGAGTCAAGGAACTGGTAGCCACTCCATCCACATGGCTGGATGCCTCCACAGTCCTAATCCAGCATTGAAGGCCTAAAGGCTTCCTGGGTCTTCAGTCCAGTCTGGAAGGCTGAGGAAACATCATTCCAATGATGATGAAAAGATAGATGAGCAGGGTGGATGCACGTCCAAATCATGACAAGCACCAGCAGTCAGGCAGGCAGGGAGGCAGGGGGAGAAAGATTTCCTTCCTTTTTATATAGCCTTAGGGTAGAGTCATGTTATTGGTGATCTTTAGACCAATGGAGACCCTATCTCAAAAGAGATGATGGCATTCCTATAAATGAGGTTCTCTTCTTGACTCTATATGCACACATGTACAGACATATATGTGCACCCCCCATACACACACACACACAAACATGCATACATGAGCATTTTATTAAAAAAGAATGTTTGACTTGTTGGCTTCCCGAGTCTCTGGGATTTCCTTCCTTCACTGCCTTCCCAGGAAGGGATGTTTCCTAGCTACCCTGAACTTCCTTACATCCTGCCCCCTGCTGAGAGAGCCATCTTCCTGTGAACAACATTATAGACCCACCCAATATTATTAAACTGGTCAAGTTGACAACAAAACTTATCCATCACATGTGAGGAGCATATATCTGCGCACACACATGCACACATTGCATATTGCACAACCACCCCAAAAATAGAACACTGAAGAGCACTTCCCTCTGCTGCCTGGACAATGACATGGCTCAGCCACACAGACTGTCCAAGACTTCTGTCCCAGCTCTGCAGGCCCTTCCAACCTTGGAACAAGGAGCCAGTGGCTACAGAGACAGCAGATTCTGACCTTCAATCTGGCCTTGGTGGGGACACTGCAGAGCAGCCCAGGCACTGAGTGACAGTTCCTCACACCCCTCCTAAACTGGATCTGATCATGGGAATTTGGCTTACAGCTTCCTGCTGGGCCAGAACTCCCAGAAACCTTTCCTCAATCAGCTTCAGCACGTTTATCTCTTAAGCTAGGAGGCCTGTGGAGGCAGAAGGGATGGGAGGGACATAGACAACTCCTTTCAGCAGGAGGTCAGGTCCTATCTCAGCTCTCTGACATGCACCGATAACCAAATGCCTCTGGTGAGATAAGCCTCTTACCTCCTCACATTTCAAAGGCTTTCAAATTCTTGCTAAAATATAGGGATTTCTTAGAGGGTTGGACTCTCCCCAACCATCCATCCATCATCTTTGTGCATGCAGAATAACAATAATTATAGCAATGATAACATTAGCTCGCCTTTGTGTGTGCTTTCCGGCTTACAGCTCTTCTCTGGCACCTTCCATGTCATTTCATCTCACAAGGAAGAAGCAGACAAACCCAGCAGGAAAGCCCTGTTCATAACCTGAGAGGATGGAAGGTGCATGTGTGCTTGGCATGGTGCAGATTTTTGATGCCCAGCAGATGCTATAGGGGTTGTGTTGGTAAAATTATTACTCTTATTTGCTTATGGCATAAGCTGAAATCCCTGCCAGCACAGTCCTGGTGCATCGTGCATCTCTTGTTGTTTCTTGGGGACCACGATCCCACTGTCCAACCTGGAGTCTAAGGAATGGCCTCCTGGGTCCTGGGAGCATATTCCAGATGGAGCCTTTCTATCTGGCGGAGACCAGCTTCTTGGCCACTCTGCCAACTGGGGACTGAGACTCTTCTTGTGTTTCAGATGGAGCCGTCGATGTGGGGCTCCCCAACTGGTGGGATCCCACTGTTATCTGTTCTCCATGCCCCTAACAGTGGGCAGAGAAGGGCAGTGATCTCCTTGGGATAGAAATACTGACTTACATACCTTGTGACAAGCCCAGGGACTGTGTGCTGACCTGGCCTCCCAGACCCCGGCTTTGGCTCTATTCAAAGGATGATAGGGCCTGGGAGATGGCTCAGTAGAGAAGAGGACTTGCTTCACAAGCATGAGGACCTGTGTTCAATCCCAGCACCCATGTAACTAATTGAGCATGGTATCCACACTTTGGGATCCCTGCTCAGCCTAACTGAAAAATGGTGAGGTCCCAGATCAAAGAGAGACTCTGTCTCAGGGAAATACAGTGGAAAAGCAATAGAGGGGACACCTGACATCTTCCTCTGGCCTCCATACATGTGTACAGAGGAACATATATCTGCACACACAGACCAAAAAGAGAACAGCAACGAGCACTCATTCTCCTGAGGCCCCTACCCTATCTCAAGCTCATTCAGATGGTATGAGTTCTACTCGGGCCAGCCAGGGACTAGTGAGGCTAACAGAGCACCCAAGGTGTGAATGCAACTGCACGCTGCTGCCATGGTCGGACTCAGATGTCAGCCATAAACTTGTGTGTTTTGAGTGCTTGGTACCCAGCAGGCAGAAACTTGGGAGATGGAACCTTGCTGGAGGAGGTGTGTCACTGGGGGTGGGCCTGGAGTTCTCCTAGCCCCCAGCTTGCCAGTGTTAGCTAGGCTCACTCTCCTGCTGCTGTCTTCCACCTTCTGTGGCAGAGGTGATGTCCAGGCTCTGCTGTGCCATGCTTTCCCTTGGGTCGTATGGCAAATTCCTCTGCATTCAAAGCGGTGACCAACTATTTGCAGCTTTCATCAAAAGCAGCTGGGGTAACTCAAGAGAGAAGGAGTGCATAGGGTCATCAGACCCACGCCTGAGATTCAGGTGTCCCCTGTGGTCAGCTGTATACAATAATGCACGAGGTCTCGTGACTTCCAGGGGAAATAGAGTAGTAGAGGGTAAAGGATCAAAGAATGATCCATCGAGGTGGTGTCTTTGGAGTCTCCATGCTCTTTAAGTAAGCCCTCACCCAAGGCTGAGAGAGGAGCATCGAGAAGTAATCTTAACCCAGGCAACCCCATCAAAGTGGCTGCTTTTGGGGCTCCACATTCCTATAAATAACACATCACCATGCTCTGTAAGTGACCCCAATAAACTCATTGGTTCACTGAACTGGTATTGGTATAATCATACTTCTGTCTGCCATCTGTGCCCTATTTGGGGTGAAGACATGTGTTTGCTTCTCCCCAGAGAAAAAGTTCCCACCACATTCTGTCATCAAGAAACTTCCTTTTGAGACTATAAGGCAAAATAAACCTTTCCTCTCATCTGCTGCTTTTGGTCAGGTGTTTTGTCCCAGCAAGGTGAAGGTAATGATCACACACACCCTGATGGGAACATGCCCAGGAAGGAGGTCCTACAGGGAGTGAGAATATGTGGGTAGCATTTTACCTTCCTTCAAATACTCTGATAGGAAGCCCCAGAGGTGATGCAGGTTCAAGCTGCCTGGGAGCTGCACTGGCAACTCTTATGTATCCACCAATAGTAGAGGCATGATTTCTGACCATGTCTGGGAGCATGTTTCTGGGATGGGTTAGCATTTGGCTACTGACCAAGCAAAGGCAAAAGTCCTCATCCAACCCATCCAGGGCCCAAAGAGAACAAAGGCTAAGGGAGAGCAGTGCTCTCCTGAGTTGGTGCTTCCATTTTTGTTCATTTGTCTATTTGTGAAGCAGGGTCTCATTCCAGCCCAGGCTGACTTGGAACTCACTCTATAGCTCAGGCTGATCTTGAACTCATGGCAATCCTCCTACCTCAGCCTCCCCACTGCTGGGATTGAAGGTGTGCATCACCATGCCCCGCAAGTACCTCCATCTTTGCCTCCCAGCATGAGCTACCCTGCATCCTGGGCCTTGGTGATCAGGTCCATTAGCCCCTGGTCTGTAGGCCTCACATATGGGCTGAATGGCCCTGTCTTTCCTGGATCTACAGTTTGCTGATGGCATTTCCTGGGATTTTTCTTGATTTATAATGGGGGACTGAGTTATGCTGTAAGTCAGAAATGTATTTGTTGCACCTGACCTACAGAACACCACGGTCCCACTGTGCACTGCATTGCAGTCAGGGATGTTTCCCTTGTGCCTGTCACCCCATGGGGCTGACCTTGAGCTGGGCTCGCTGCTGCTGCCCAGGGTTTCAGAAGAATATCTTCAGGCCACTAGACCTGGAAAAGAGGCAATCTCATGTACAGTCTCTACTAAATGAATTCTTTTAGCTCTTCCAATAATGTTGAAAATTATAAATTGAACCCTTATAATTTGGGCACTATCTGTACATATATGCAATGCATACACATATACACATGCATACATATGCATATATACACATATGTCTTCATATACTTAACCTATTGCCTCTGTTTCTCTGGGGAGCACTGAGGCTACAAGGAAGGACAAAAAAAGATGGTTCCCCTCACTACAGGAACCCAGTGGGCTTCACATGTCTCAGACTCCCTGTTCATAACCGTAGAAGTGCAGATCAGCCTTGGAGACAGCAGTATGTGAGGATGACACCTTAGCCCAGACCCGGAGGCCACATAGACAAGCGACTCTAGGCATGTGTAGACACACGTTAGCACACTGAGATGCCACAGACCAAACTACAGACACACCTCACACCTGGTGCTGGCTCTTGCTCTCTCTCTCTCTCTCTCTCTCTCTCTCTCTCTCTCTCTCTCTGTGTGTGTGTGTGTATGCAAGTACTCATGACAATTTGTGTGCACATGTACGAAGTGCATGTGAGTGCCAGGGAACACCCTTGGGTGTCATTCCTCAGGAATGCTATCTACATTTTTTTTCTGAGACAGACTCTTATTGGCCTGTAGCTCAAAAATTAGGCTAACCTTACTGGCCAGTGTGTGGGGCTGGATCTTTGTATTTAACACCATAAAACTACAAAGTACTCAAAAATAAACAGCCTTGCAACATGGGGATGGGGGCAGGCAGGGCTCAGGAGTCATCTGAGAGAGATCCCAGTGTCCAAAGCTAGAGCAGGTCCCAGTACAACCAGAGGTATAGAATGCACATATGTGTGCATGTGTCTTGTTGTAATCTGTGCCTGGATACGTAAGCAAACAAGGAGAAGAGGCTGTCCTTCCTCTAAGGGAACTCTAAATGACTTAGTCCTAACTGGGGTGACAGGCAAGCCTCCCCATCCCTTAAAAGTGAAGGGCATGGTAACTTCCTGCCAGAGAGAATAGAGTCTGGACAGGCTAGCCACTGGGAGTGAAGTGGGAGATGCTACTACTGCCTGTAGACTCTGAGATACTAGAGAAGGTTGGGCAAGCTCATCTCTTAGGGCTAAAGAGCCAGAGCAAGGGACTCTGGGTCAACCATTAACAAGTCAAGCCTCTGTGACCATGTGGTAAGTCAGTGTGACATATTCCTCTAAGGTGAGCCCGGCTCCAGCCCTGGCTCCCTCCTAGGCCCTCCTGATTCAGCAAGCTGGGCAGAAGTATGAAGCCATTCAGTGAACACCCGTGTTCTCTCCCAGCTGCCTTAGCCTCTGCAGACTGTGCCAGGTCCCAGCCATCTCTGGTGTCCTTTATGCCTTGGCAGGCCCCTCTTGCACATGCAGAAGGAGCAGAGGTGGGCATCTGCCAGCCCCGACCCCACATGCCCTCAGAGTGACAGGACTTGAATTTTGAATATGATCTTATGTGGAGTGCCTTGTCCTCCATGCGGAAGCCTGGGCAGCACAAATGAGCTACTTGCCACCAGGCCATCCTTGGGGAGAAGGTCAGCTGAGCTGCTTTGCCTGTGGCAAATGGATTGAAAGGTAGAAGCAGCTGGCTGAGAAAGGCACTACAGGATTTTCTCCAGGTGAAAAAAAAATCTGCTCCTCCTCATGTGGCAGTGCCGGCAATTCTACCATCCAGTCCCACTTGGATAGAACCCCCAGAAGGTCCCTGCACCAAGTCCCCTTATGTCACTAGGGAGAGAACGCTGTGCACTTCCACTGCCCCTGTCACACAGGCAAGGGGCCCTTGCTTCTGTCCCTCCCTGGGATCTCCCCTCCCCACCTAACTCTTCCTGCAGGACTGCAGTTTCCCTGTGATGGTGAGCTGAGTGTGGCCCTGCTCCCCACCTCCTCACCCCACCATCTTGGGAGCAGGTCACCTCTGCACAGAGCTATTTGGATAGAACTGGCCATGTTCCCAAAGCAGCATGGATGGGGGGAGAGAGTGAGAGACAAGGCTGGGCACCTATATTTGTTACTGTCTCCTTACTGTGCCAACATACCCAGCAAACAAAACTTCCCATCTCTGCATCTGACAACTCTAAGTACCTCATGTAAGTGCCGTTATGTAATATCTGCTCATTTGTGACCAGTTTATTTCATTGCCATAATGTGTTCAAATTTCATCTGTGGCTCAGCGTTTATCAATATTTCCTTTCTTAGCCGGGCGTGGTGGTGCATACCTTTAATCCCAGCACTCGGGAAGCAGAGGTAGGAGGATCACTGTGAGTTTGAGGCCACCCTGAGACTACAGAGTGAATTCCAGGTCAGCCTGGGCTAGAGTGAGACCCTACCTCGAAAAACAAACAAAAAGCATTTCCCTTTCTAGACTTCACAGTAGCTAACACTTCCTACACAAGACCTGCATAATATGGGGGAAATGATGACATCAAAACAGAAGAAAGACTAGTTGGAAAGAAGAAGAAATTCACTGAAGGGGGGCAGGAGAGGGGACAAGGGGAGGTGGGAGGGACTTAGGACCATATCTTGGCTTACAGTTCAAGGGGATACCATCCATAATGGCAATGGCTCTATGGTAGCAGGAATGTGAGCAGCTTCCATTGCTTCCACAGTCGGAAAGCAGAGGAGAGAAAGATAGGAATGCTGGTGCTCAGCTCATTTCCTCTTGTTCATCCTGTACAAAACCCCAGCCTAGGGGATGGTGGTCTCTATCCCATGGACTGTGTGGGTATGCCCTATTTGGTTAATCCTTTCTGGAAACATCCTCTCAAGCATTCTTGATATGTTTCCTGGATTATTCTGAACCCAGTCAAGCTGACAATAAAGATCAGCCATTAAGTACCTTTTGATAGGTTTGAAGACAAGAGAAAGGCAGGAAGGGTACCTCTCCCTCTATCCAGGAAGGGAGGCTTGAATGAGCCCAGAAACTAGGGACTACCAAGGTGCTTCCATTTGGCAAGGCTCGGCTTTGTTGATGGCTGATCCAGGGTCCCCTGGTCTGACTCTTGGGCCCTAAGAGCCCAGAAACTAGGGATCCCCAAGGAACTCCAAGTTCCTATCTGATGGTGACTCTGGGGGGGGTATTCAAGAAGCAATCTCGGGCTGTCAGGCTCACCAAGACAACTGTGCCACAGGAACAAAAAACACCCCCCCCCCGGCATGGCTACACCTTAGTTTAGCCCAGAGACTTTCCATGGGGTAAGAATACACCTCCAAAATACAGAGTCCATACCTCTCTAGGGGGCCTGTCCAAATTGTGCAGGAAGGTGCAACTTGGTGTCCTGATACACAGGAGTGTCAGACAGGATGGCCAGAGCCTCACGGCAATCTGCAGCCACTGCTCTGCTGGACACTCGGTGTCTGTGGCCCCTGTCACCTCACAACATGTTGGGTAACAATCTTTCCACACCATGCAGAGATTTCTCTGGGATCTCTACAGCTATGCCAAGGGGAGTGAGGAGAACCAGTACCCCTCCCCGGCTCAGAGCAACCTCATGCCAGGTTCAGCTACCTGAATAGAGACCAGGCTGAACCACCCACTATACTATCCTACCTTGCCCAACAGCCTGAGTGCTGGGGTGCTAAGCTTGGCAGAAGACACCAGGGCAGCTACTGAGTAAACTAGTAAGTAGGATGAGAGGAGCATGCGTCACTGACCGAGGTGGCATCTGAGTTGTAAAAGACAAGGGAACTGAGTTATCAACTCATCAGTGTCTTTAATTGGCAATAATAAACATGGATTGACTTGCCTTCATGGCTTAGGTAGAGAATATCACATGGTGCTTTTCCCATGGCTGGCAATGCCAGCACCCCGGATCTCCCCATTCTTCTGGTTTGTGTACCCTCCTTTCTCTAATTGCCACCTCCACCATGGCTGAGAGACGAGGACCCCGCAGGCTCTCTGGACCTCACAGGACATGTTGCTATCATCATCCCCATTTGCTGGGAGGCAAGCAACTTCCCTATGTCACCAGAACCACCAGGCCCTTTACCCAATAGCTCCTCCCAGCAGCACCTCTGCTTATATTCATTGGTGCTTCCCAGATCTCTCGCCCTGTTCTCCTCTGGAAAGAGTCACCCAGGATTTCAAAGGATGAATCCTTACTGGGAAGCTGGCTCTTTGGGATCTATGTGAGCAATTTTTTTTCTCGTGGTAAAGTATATATATCCATGAAGTGTCCTGTTCTAAACTGTTCAGATTTGCAGTCCAATAGCTTATGCAGCCACTCACATTGTATATCTCTTCCCTTCTCTTCCCCCATGAAAAACTCACTCCCCAGCCCCTGACAGCCACCACTCTGATTCTCTGCATCCGACAACTCTAAGTACTTTATGTAAGTGTCGGTGTATAATGTGTGCTCATCTGTGACCGGCTTATTTCATTCGCCATAATGGGTTTCATTTCACCCATGGCTCAGCATGTATCAAAATCTCCTTTCTTGACCTCACAGTAGCTAACACTACCTACATAAGACCAGCATAATAAGAGGAAAAGATGATGAGGGGGGATAGGAGAGGGGCCAAGGGGAGGTTGGAGAGAATTATGACCACAGTATATTGTGTATATGTATGGTGGTTGTCAATAAAAAGTTAAAAAAATTTCCTTCTAGCCAAGTGTGATGGGGCACACCTTTAATCCCAGCACTTGAAAAGCTGAGGTAGGAGGATCACCATGACTCCGAGGCCAGCCTGGAATTGGATTCTAGATCAGCCTGGGCCAGAGTGAGACTGTACCTTCAAAAAAAAATCCTTCCTTGATCTGGGCACATTGCTTAGTGGGTGAGTGTTCCCATGCAAGTGTGAGGACCTGAGTTTGAATCCCAGCACCCACATGAAAGTGGCAGGCATGGCCGTATGCTTGGGGGTAACCCTGGTGCTGGGGAGACAGAGAAAAGGGGATTTTGAGATAGCTTGTCTAGCTGAATCAGTGAGCTCTAGGCTCACTTTGGGAGAAAAAAGGTGGAAAATTGCAGAAAAACATCCCCAATATTGAACTCTGACCTCCACACACACATGCACACATACACATAAGCACACCTGCACACACTTGTGCGCCCACACATACGAGCACATAGCACCCTTACATGCAAAAAAAAAAAATCCTTTCTTAAGGCTGAGAAACATTCTTCAGCATGGAAGGTCCACACTGTGTTCATCTAGTCCGCAGACATTTCTTCCACAGTTTAGCTAGTGGGAATAATGGCAGGTGTGCAAAGACTTTTGGGGCCTTGCTTTCAATTCTTTGGGTGCATGCCCAGATGTGCAGTTGTCAGACCATGTCTTCACTCTGTTCAGTTTTGGGGGCCCTTTTCGCAGCTTCTGCAGTGATGACAGCACTTCCCATGTGGGCAGCTCTGCACGGGGTCTAGCTCACACCTCTCACGGTGTTTGCCTTGTGTTGATGATAGCTAGCCTAACATCTCTGTTAGCACTTTGCGTGGGATTTTCATCTTCTCTTTTCACTCCTCAAATGGGAAAATAATAACTTTTTATTTTTGTGGATAGCCCCATATAAGGTTCTATGTGACAGGCTGGGGAGTGGCTGATTTCTCCATGGGTCCTCGAGGCCACTCCAGGATTCAGCTTACAGCAAAATGGGACATTTTATTTTCCAGTCGTGCCTTGTCCCATGAACATATCCAGTAACGAATGAGTGAGTGAACACCTGGGTCCACAGGGGACGGCTAGTGGCCAGCATGGAGTGTGCCTGCAGCTCCTTCAGGATGAGGTTCAGACCAATGAGGGTGCAAAAGCACAGTTCCCAGGCTTCACGGGGAGAAGAGCCCAGGAAGGAAAAGCACAGGAAGAGAGAGATACACCTTTTGGCACTGTAGGCAAGCAAGCAAGGCTATAACAAGGACAATAGGCCCAGAGGGCCAGAGTCAGGGGCGAACAATAGGATGGACTTCACTGTGCCCTGAAAGACTGGCTGACCTCTCAGGACAAATGACAGGAGAGGAGGCTCTTTGACAAGAAGCGAGATAAAAGACAGCTCTGGGATCGATACACACATTAGCTGAACTTGATTTGCAAGTCATGTGCCTTCACTGGTCTGGCATTAACCATCCACACGCGGCCTCTGGAATCAATAAGTGTCACACTCCCTGCAGCCTCTGCTCAGGCCAGTTTATTTTCAAGGCCAAGGGTAGGTGAAGGGAGAAATATAAGGCAAGGTGGGGATGTTGCCTCTGCCCAAAGCCACATACACCCATTTCCATACTGTGTGCAGATGGACAACCTCCAGAAAGCACATTTGGGGCAGACACTTGGCTTTGACAGCCCACACCTCTTCCTACATGCACCCTGGGTGAGGCTCTGGGGAGGGAGGGAGAGGAAACCTTCTGGGCAGTCATTCCATGAATTCCGTGTTACTAAAAGTCCAGCCCACTGACCTCCACAGGAAAGGATATCCCAGGAAGGACCAGATGAGACTAAAGCTAATTCCGGTGTGGAGTCAGATGTCATCCTGTCTGCTCCATCCAGAGGCAAAGATTTCAGGGTGAGAAGACTTATTGTGCCACTCCCCCCCCCAAGATGTGCATAGAATTTGTTCCCATGCCCACTGCAGTGCATGCATGCACTCATGCACACATGCGTGAGCACACGACATTTCTGAGCCCCTCACTGCATCATTATGGAGCGCCCAGTCTTCCTGTACACCTCATAGTGGGCCTCCTGTGCCTTCCTCTAGCCAACCCTGACTGTCGGCTACAGCCTTGCATCACAGACCTCCCTCATGTTCCTGCATTGATCCCAGCATGAACTTGTGGGGCTGATCAAGGCTGAGTTTACTGCCAGGGAAGCACTATGGCCCTGGAGGTGGCAGCAGATGCTGCCGAGAGGACTCCAGCTGGTGGTGGAGGAGGACTCTGGTGGCCTTGAGAGCTGGATGCAAATATTCTCATCTAAATGCTGGCCACATATCATTAGCATAAGCCTCACAGGTTCCATCCTGCCTGGCACTATTTAATGCAGATGGCACCTAGGCACAGGTACAGGAGGGAACAAAGATGGGGACCTCACACATGGTCTCGGCTAGGGTCATGGTGGCTGATACCTGGTGAGCCTGGATTGCTCTGTCCCAGGCACTATGCCAGCCTTAACTCACTGCAGCAGGCGGAGCCTCTCTGGCATTGTCCTTGTGTTGATAAAGAAGTTGGGGCTTCAAGGTCATGTACCATTGACCATTGGGATCTGGTTGTTTGAGTCAAGGCTGCTGTGGACTGGGTAAGAGATCAAGGAGGTCTTGGTATAGGGTGGCCACTGTCACCAGGAAGGGCTGGTTCCCAGAGGCCCAGAGCACCTCCAGGACCAGGTTCTATCCAGACACACAGAATGAATGAAGCCAGATGGTGCCAGGCAGAAGATGAAAAAGATGATAACTAATACATGCATCTATCCAAGATCAATACGCACTTTTAAGTTTAATGGGAAGAGCATCTATCAGAATGCCTCTGAATATATGAGACAGAATGGTCTTAGGAGGCCACCCTGCACCTGTTCCCAAACATGCCCATTGTGCTTTGCTCAGGTACTTCTCCCTCTCACATTCAGGACCATTGGAGAGTCCTGCCAGGTCCCTCTTCACCCACTGGGACACGTTTCTGGGTGTTTTTCTGCCAGACTTTAGACGTCATCTCACAACACACAGTCACTGCCAACAAAGTGGACATTAACTCTCTGATGTCATCAACAGGATGTTCATTTCCCTGTGTTTCTACACATTTCTACAGCAGCTATACATGTATGTTTGAGTTGGGACCCCAAGTCCACACATTGCATCTCATTAGCATGTTTTTAGGGGCTCCATCAATGCATAGTAGCTGACTGTCCCCCTTCAACTCATATGTTTGAACCCTCTTGCTCCCGGTGGGATGGTGGGAGGAGGAGCCTTTGGGATGAGGTCCGGAAAGTGTGTGGCAATAGGATTAGTGCCCTTGTAAGAAGATACCATCAGTTGCCTTCTCATTGCTGGAACAAAACACTGACCAGAAGCAGCTTGTGGAAGGAAAGATTTTATTTCAGTTTGCAATCTCAAGTGGCATGGCAGAACAGAGGCTGGGCATCACATCTTGTCATATCAGCTGGGATGTAGCAGCCAGAGTGAGTGAGCTAGTGAACACCCATAAAGACTGAAGAAATAAACCTCAAGATTCCCCAGCTAGTGACACACCTCCTCTAGCAAGGCTCCATCTCCCAAAGGCTCCACCAGCTGAGTCCCCAGTATGTGGCTTAATCACAAACACATGAGTCTATGGGGAACATTTCACATTTCAACCACAGCTTGTCAGAGCTGGCATGTGAGGATTCGGACAAAAGGCTGCCATCCACGAACCAAGAAAAGCACCAGATATTACCTTACCAGATCTGAGACCAGGTTCCCAGGTCTTGTCATTCCAGCCTCCAGGGTCTAGAAATGAATTCTTGGGTGTTTGTTATTGTGGCTGCCCACTCTCTGTCACTTGCTACAGAGGCCCTGGGTGTCTAGGTCAGCCTCCTTCCCAACCACTTGCATTTCTCACCATTTTGTAGTCATGGTTGAGGGAATAGGTCAGAGCCTCCTGGAACCTTCCATAGTCTGGAGCTAATGGACAACACCCATGTTGTCATATTATATCCCTGTGCCCATGCCCTGTAGCATCCTTAGACCCGGAGACTTGCTGACAAAAAGGCTTCATTTCTTAGCAAGAACTCTGCACACAACTGCATTGCGATGTCTCTGACTCTCTGTGTGGGATGGAGATGGTGTCCACGCCCACGGTCTTCCTCCTGCAGAGCCCAGCAGCCACGTGAGCCTCTCTCACGTGTGAAGGAAAGCTGTGGTCGCCCTTCATCCAGGCATTCTAGGCTAGAGGACCCTAGTGGAGCAGTGTCCCATGGTGGTAGGTCTCTAGGGATGCCCAATGTGCCCCCCCCTCACTCACTTCTAGACTGATGCACAGATGCCTCTGCTCCCTCCCAGGGGACCAGTATGACTTTCTTCAGCTAACTATGAGCTCATGCATTTCAGTTCATCTCGAAAGCTCCATCTATCACCCTTGTTATTTTTATACCCATACCATCTCATCACTGACTAGCAGGTACATCTTCAAATTGTGTCCTTTTAAAAACATTTCACTTTGTTTTAAAATATTAATCTTTATTACTCTTTTACCAGTCTGTGATGGGGACCCTCAGGTCGTGATTCTGTTATCCCTCCATCTAACCTACATGTCTGATGGAGTCTATGAACGCTGCCCCTGTTACCTGGCCCTCTTCTCACCTCTCCTTTGAGGGGACATGGTCTTGATCATATTCCCAAGGAGTGGGCTTGAAGAAGAGGATCGTCCAGCCGTCCACCAGAAGCTACTATGTGCTTCTAGAGGGTGTGGCCCCAGGAACTACAGAATCCTCCCCCTCAGAAAGGACTCCTTTCCAAACCAGGCAAAGCTAGTGATTAGGGCCAGTCACCTCCTAAACAAGTGATTGATTGATTGAGTGAGTGAGTGATTGATTGATTGATTGATTTAGCTGTTTTTATCCCAGGGCCCTGTCCTCAGAACACAGGAAAACTTTCTCGGGGTGATTTTCCAGCTCAGCTCCTGCTCTGATGAGAATACTCAGTGCACCAGAGGTGGACTCTCATGGACCCACCTCTTCCAGAAGCACGACAAGTACATCTGCCACCCAGCAGGTGACGCCTCTGAGGCAGGTAATCAGGTGCAGAGTCCACACTCGGGACAGAGTACTTCAAAGGTACCCCATTGTTATTGGAGTTAGGGTTAGGGTCTGTGCCCCAGCAAGTAACAAGGCAAGCTCAATCATCTATCCACAAAATGCCAATTAAAAGAACAAAGTTACCCTGTAGTCACAAGATATCGAGAGACCATGCTGGAACTGAGAGGGAAATCAGGGCTAGCCCTCATAGTGTTGCAAAGTGTTATGGGAGCTGCTGGGGAATAAAGGTTGCCAACAGATTGGATAAGCAGGAGATCCTACCAGATATAAAATCAACCAGCCAGGCAAGAAGTACACACTTGTGCAATAGTGGTGCACAACCTCTGTGGGTAACCAACTGTCCTCAGATTGGACATGAGATCCGCTCAGTGGGAAGAACTTATATCTAGTACCAGGAACCAAGCCAGATTCCTGAGGATAAACTCCAGAGAGAACCTCCACTGCTCTTTGGCAGAAGAGTGAGCATACACGGCAATAACTATGCTGATCCCCTTTAATCCAAACCGCTCTCACTTTTGGCTGGAGAATCTTGTTTTATCTTACAGATGTTGGAGAATACTGGGGAGATCCAGGATGCATCCATCCATCAACAATAGAGAGCCTACCACAAGACAGGTCACCTCCACCACATCTGCCTGAGCCCTGGAGTCATTGCAGAGGAAGTGGTGAAAACCAGTTCCAGCGAGATGGTGACAGACACTGTGATCATTCAAACCATATCAAAACAGAGATCCAGAGACTACAGAGAACTCAACACTAAATCAGATCTCTAACAGGTCCACCAAGGCTCAGGGAAACACTGTGGAAGAAGGGTCAGAAAGATTGTAAGAGCCTGGGGGAGGGATTAACCTAAGGCACCCCCCACACACACACACAGACATTCAGGACCCCACAACGAATATCAATAACCCCATCAAGAAGGACTCAGTAGAATGGGGGCAGGGGAGAGGGGATATAAGGGTACAACCTTTTGATGAAAAAATCAATTAAAAAGAACAAAATTATTAAAAGTAGAAAAAGAGAGATTTATTCAATGTGTCCATGTTGGGAAGAAGAACAAAGAGGTCTAGTGACTTACCGGTAGTCTGTATTTGGGATCCTGACATGAGGTTTAGGCTCAAATAGAGAGGGGTCAGAGGTATATGGAGCTAATTGGTCCTGGTCAAAAGTCCCATCTATCACTATTTGCTCCAGCCTCTTGTCAGGTGGTCTGATAGGTTGCCTGTACTACACGACATATTTTTCTAAGGGGAGCCAAGTTTTCCCTCTGATCCAGAATCCAGCATCTTCCTTTTCCAGCAACATATTCCTGGGGAACTTCAAATTTCTTGGGGTTCACTGTTTCAATCGTCAGAGAGCCAAAGGGAAAGGAAGGCCCAAGTGTCCTTTCTGAATATCTTCCTTCCTGCCCCAATGGTTACACCAGCATCAGGGAAGGTGCTCACCATGCTTCTAATGTGGGGTCCTCTCCTAGACACCGAGTTCTGAGGCTCAGAACCACCTGCCCACCTGTGTTGGAAAGGAGCGGCCTTTGTGGCTATCCACTGCACTGACTCCCATCCTCTGTTGGCTTTCAGTGGGAAGTCCAGTGGAAACAAGGCGGGAGATTCACCATGCTCAGGACTCTGGGATTTTTGCCTGGCGCTTTCTTACCCAAGACTTCACTTGGCACCTGGTTGGTGGGGGAAGTGTGCCAGGGAGCACAGCGTGAGCAGGGAGGACTGCCACAGTGGTAGTGCTCTTCCTTCAGAGAAAAGCCACACAGCTAACTCTAGCATTTAGAAGGCAGGATTGCAAGTTCAAAGTCAACCTGAGATATGTAGAAAGATACTGTTGTTAAAAACGAGTCTGGGGGGGTGGTGGTGGCTGGAGAGATGGTTCAGTAGTTAAGGCACTTGCCTGCAAAGCCTAGGAACCCAGGCTTGATTCCCCAGTACCTACTTAAAGCCAGATGCACATAGTGACACATGCATCTGGAGTTTGTTTCCAGTAGCTAGAGACCCTGGTGCACCCATTCTCTCTCTCTCCACCCCCATGTGTATGTGTGTGTGTGTGTGTGTGTGTGTGTGTGTGTGTCTGTCTGTCTGTCTGTTTGTCTGCCTGTCTGTCTGTCTCTTCTTGAAAAATAGCAAAATAAAAATATTTTTAAAAACTAGTCTGGGGTCTGATAATGACCACATAATCCAAAGTCTATTGACAAGGCAATGTTTACTTGTGTAGAAGGGTGGGCGGCTGTAAAGAGTTCAGGCAGCAAACAAGCACTCTCAATGGGCCATCCACTGGGTTTTTTCCTAATGCCCACCCCATGCCTTACTCTGCTTAGGCAGAGTGTGGCCTCACATTCACACATGATTGGCCAGTCTTTGGTTTTAAGAACTGCTGACTCAAGAGGGGCTTTCTACTAAATGATATTCTCCAGAGATGAGTTTCTGGAGCTCACGTTGGTTCTGATTTTGTTTTTGAAGACACGATGTTTTTCTATCTTGGGGCTTTGATATCTTCAGACCCAGGTATGCACTGAGTCACTTCACAGCATGTAGATTTCCACTGTGGACAAAGGAATCGAAATGGCAGGTGTGCAGTGCCTCTGATTTGTTAAGCCTATCAACTCAATATGGAAAGAGAGAGGATCATTACATTCTTATTTTTTTCTCTGTCTTGGAAAACTATGGGCCAGGGATGTAGCTCAGTGGTAGTGTGTTTGCCTAATAAGTGAAAGGTTCTGGACTCCATCCACTCCCAGTGTCACAAACAAAACAAAACAGAAAAGAAACAAAAAGGAAAACCAGGGAAGTAATTTCCTTCCACCTGAGGCGCAGGATTTCATGTTCAAAACAGAAACAGGAATACACATGCATTTAGAATTCTATAACATCTACCAACAAAGTTAGAAAAAGAGGACAAACCAAAAACTATTTTTGTTACATAAAACAGAAGAAACCGACATTAATTATTTATACACATTCCTTCAATACAATCCACCTGCACCTGGTAGCCACAAAGATATCTGTGTGTGAACCTTCCTGCTGCCTGTCCATCACTGAATCTCCATAAGCGGTTCATGATTCCTCGTCCCCAGAGAGCAGGAGAGAGAAGGCACAGAGCATTATACTGTGGCCTTTATCTTTAGTTCCTCATCTCACAATCACCTTCCAGATCTCAGGGGCCATCAAGGGATATGTGAAAATCACAGAGACTCCTCCTCTGAGGTAACTGTCTCCAGAGACCTTCCTAGAGCCAAAGGCTCTGCACCCTGATGCTCATTGTGTCCTGCTTGGGTCAGGCCCCAACAGACAGAGGCATATAACACATCAAAGGTTGTAGGCAGTTCCTTTGAGGAGTAAGGTTGGGTGTTTGGGGAAAGATCCAATTCCTTGACTATTTGTTTATTTATTTATTTATTTATAAGCAGAGAGAGAGAGAGAGAGAGAGAGAGAGAGAGAGAGAGAGAGAATGAGCATGCCAGGGCCTCCAGCCACTGCAAAAGAACTCCAGATGCATGGGCCACTTTGTGCAACTGACTTTACATGGGCACTGGAGAATTGAACTTGGGTCATTAGGTTTTGTAGGCAAAAGCCTTAACCACTGAGCTATCTCTCCAGCCCCCATTTCCTTGACTTCTGAAACTTCCAGCACTATCAGCACCCACAGGGAGATGAGGCCACACCCATATGGGTCAGGGCAAAGAGAGGTACCATTATACACTGTGGCTGCAGTGTGGAGACTTGTTTTGCAGTGAAAGGGCAGAGAAATAATGGGTCTGGAAGGACAGTGAGAAGGAGGTGTGGGAGTTCAAAGGAGGCTTGCTTTTCCCTGAAGTCCAGTAATGTCTGCAGAGTGGGGGCTCCATCAGGAGCAGGAGCAGCGGAGCAGACCGGAGGCTGAGGCTGAAGATGGCTGTGCTCCCAGGCTGTGCTGGGTAACTCTGGACGCAGATGCCACTGAGCATCTGTCACCTGCCATTGAGGGCATCACCATGAGCTCAGTATCCTGTGCCGTGTTAACCTCGTGTCACTCGTGACATGCTGATGGCCCTGGGCTCCACCTATACACAGCTGGGTTACCTGTCACCTCCAGCATCATGGCTGGGGACACATGGGTTTGGGCTGGACCCTAAGTGGAGAGAGAGGTTGAGAGGCATCACTGCATTTTCCGAGAAGCTGTGTGTTGAGAGAGCTGATGGATCACGCTACAGAGAGAAGACTGAGTCCTGCCCACATGCCTCCTGCATACATGTTAGGGGAGGTAGGGTCTGGGTGGGTCCTCACAGGCTGAGAGATACACATCCACTGGAGGGGGAATCACCTCTGCCTGTCCCACATCCAACTCTGTCCTGGACCTCGGAGAAGCTTGTCAGGTCACCCGAGGGCCTGGCACATGGGCTGGAAGGATTTGAGGAATGTGGCAGTTGGCCAGGCAGAGAGAAAAAGGGCCCAAAGCTCCCACAGTTTCAGGCAACAGGACTCTTCCAACACAAAGCCAAGTGAGTGCTCAGCACGCCTCTGACACAGAGCCCCCCACCCACTGCTCACCCTTGCACTGCAGAAGCTCTTTGCTGCCCAATGCCTGATGCCCTAGTGTCCAGGGATGTCATAGGCAATGACAGCCCAGGGACTATTCAGGGCTTGGAGTGTGTTCCTGGGCGGAGAGAGTTCAGCCAAGGCCAGACTCCTCCCTCATCCAGGGATGGAACCTGCTCTCCACTTGATGTCCCCAGTAAAGTCAGGATTCCAGATCTGCCCCCAGCCACTGGGCCCACCCATGGGCCGATGACCACATGCACAGAAAACCTAGGCAAAGTACTGAGATGGAGAGTGAAGGAAGGAATGGCCTTGAGTGATAGGGTCAAAGCTCACTTACTATGTCGGAAGTGTCAGTCTGCAGGTCCACGTGGTGATTAAAACATACTGGTAAAATTATGGGGAGGGGAGCTGATTCAACTCTCCAGAAGAGGTTCAGAAAGTCTGCCAGGATAAAGACTTGGGCTGCACAAGCATGGGGCTATACACTGCGACGCTTCTTGTTATAAAATACACACGACTTCTGTGTTCCCCAACAGCAAGTCAGTGAGCTCATTAGCACAAGGGGGAAGCCATTACCAGTGAGGCAAGTCCATCAGACTAAGAGCAAACAGAAACAAGGGAAGCCAAGTGTGGGAGGTGTGTCATGCCTGTGTTTGCAAGAGACGTGTTCTTGGTGCGTGTGTTTACATGTGTATAAGCATGTGTCTATGTGTACAGGCGGATACATATGAGTACATATGAAAGCATGCATATGTGTTCAAGTACATGTGTTTTCTCAGATACAAGTGTAGATGCATATATTCACATGTGTGAATATGTGTATATATGCTATGTATGTGTATGTATATGAGTAAAGATACCTATTATTGTCTATCTATCTATCTATCTATCTATCTATCTATATATATATATATATATTTACCCATTCATCTACTTATGCCCCCTTCCCTCTACCTGACCATCCATCCATCCATCCATCATCTATCCATTCAATGATCCATCTACTCATCCATTCATTCATCCAATCCTCCATTCATTCATCTATCCATCCATCTACCCATCCATCCACATATCCATCTACCTGCCATTCATCCATCCCTAATCTCTAATCCTAAACACTCTTAACAGACATTCCTCTGGGCATGGAGTGAGGTGGGTGGCTAGGGGAAGAGACCTTGCACAATACACTTTAAAAATATTTTATTTATTTGCAAGCAGAGAGACACAGAAAATGAGAATGGGTGTGCCAAGGCCTCTAGCTGCTGCAAATGAATTCCAGGTGCATGCACTACCCGGTGCATCTGTCTTTATGTGCACACTGGGGAATCAAACCCGGGTCGTTAGGCTTTGCAGGCAAGTGCCTCAACCACTAAGCCATCTCTCCAGCCCACAAAGAAACTTTTGCATTCACTGCTGAAACTATGCCATGTATATGAATCAACTAGTTAGAAAAAAAAAGTTGTGTGACCTCCAGGACTTTATTGTCAACTGTAAAGACAGACAGACTCCAAACCGACTAGGAAGCGAGACGAATTGCTCTCACACTGACCACACTGCAGTGTGCCAAGCAAGACTAGAGGCGGAGGAAAATCACGTTATCAGCAACTCCACTACAACATGCTTGAAAGTGTGGTTTGGCCAGAGGAAGCTGGCTCAGAGTAAGCTAGGCTCTAAAGTGCTCCCTCTGTACCAGACCCCTGCTTGGAGGGACAGCCAACCACTACCACCCACAGGATGGAGTCTATGGAAACCCCAGGGCAGAGCTAGGGCACCCAGGCCACTTTGCTTCTCTCCCAAGCCTCCCACAACACCTCTCTCTCTCGGCGCTGATGGAGTCCTCAGGCTAGAAGGATTGAGCTGGCTCTGAGCCTGCTGCCAAGGCCAGTGCAGCAAGAGGAACGGGATGAGCAAAATTCAAAGGCAGGGCTGGAGCTTGCGGATTGAAGAAAATGATTTTGCCATGCTGTTGGTATCCCGGGTCTGTGCAGAGCCATCCAGGTGGCAAACTCAGCAGAAGGATTCGCATGTGGCCATGGGATGCAGAGGCCTGTCACACGCCCTCATGTGCTAGAGGAGATGCCCATGGTGGAGCTGCCTAAGAAAATAGCTGCCCACACGTTGAGGGCACGTGCTCCCTTCACTCTCTCCTGGTAATGTGAGTCCCACATTCCCACAGCACGGCTTGTATTTATTCAGCTCTGAGAAATCATTTTCAACAGAAACTTGACTCAGTATAGAATGTTTTCATTTCACCCCCTCTTTTCACACTCCCAAATTTGCCTGGATGGATAATTAAAGGAGTATTTTCATCTGATGTTTGGAAAAATCAAGGCTGTCAAAGAAGGAAAATGTTTAGGGCAAGAATGAAGTATAAATCCCCAGGTCCTGAGTATGTAAGGTTCCTGCACCTTCTTCAGCAGTCTGACCAGTGTGGGGCAGAAAGAACACCATCTTTTGGAGGAATATGATTTCATGCTACAGCAGATGAGAAAGTAGCCACCCCTGCTGAGAATTGACCCACTAATCAATACTTCCAGTAACAGTACACAGAACAGGACCAAAGCCAGCCATTGCTCCCCGAAGGTGGATGATGCTGGAGCACCTGGGGGTGCTCATCTCAAAGCAAGTGTGACCAAGCAGCATGTGGAACGCAGTGCTGGCCATCTGTACCCAAGCTGAGCCCAGCTCAGCTGGGGACTGGGCGGATTCCACACTGAAGAAGTGCTAACCCCATTCTCATTTCCAGGAATAAAGTCTCCGCTCACACCCTCTCCAGAAACAGATGGGCTGAACAAAAGTATCCACAGGCACTTTGATCTGCTTCATTCATTGCCCACCACACACTGCCCACCATCTCCACCCACTCCTATTAATAGCTCACATGCCAAGGTTAGAATGGTCCATTATCAGAGCCCCCTGGAGTACAGCAGCCATAGTTGTCTGTTATGAGGGGGGTCACCCAGACCCTGTGGGGCATCATTACCCAAGAAGACTAGTTTCAAGTCAAAGTCTTAAAAAGAGAGTCCCCAAAAAGAAAGGTGGCTTGTCTCTCTACTCCTAGACAGGAGTGCTGGGAGCAGTCCCAAACCTGGAGGTCAGTCCAGTGGTTGGTCACGGGAGAAAAAGGTGGGCTTTTGAAGAGAGTAAGATGCTTAAGCTGGCATGGTAGGCAGATGGCATCAGGGAGGAAAGAGTGATGGCCGGCCAGGATCTGGGGAAGGGAGGGGGAGGCTGGAAGGAGCAGTGATCTGGGAAAGGGCAGCAAGAACCTTTGTTCAGGCTTGGACATGCCCAGGCCCTGGGGCCCAGCAGTCATCCCCTGCAACTTCTGAGAAAGCCTGTTCCTCTTTGCAGCTCTCATCTGATTTCTGTTTTTTCTGCAAGCAGCCTCCAGCAAGGCACTGGGCCCACACTGAGCCTGTCAGAAATGGTCCACACCTCTGAGCTGGCGGCCACTCTAACTACAGCAGACTCACAGAGTCTCCTGGCTCCTCCCTTCTCACTCGTTCTGATTCCCAGCACATTTTAGAGCTAGAGAGAACCACACCCATGTTTTCAGCTAATGATCCAGTGTGCCGGCTCTGCTTCTAAGCTGACCCTACCTCTGAGGACTCCATGCTTTCTCACCTGGGTTTAAAATGAGACATAGGTCCTGGGATCACGACAGCTCTGCCCCTGCCTTACTAGAACCCCTGACCTATCCCACTGAATCCAGATGTTTGGGATCATCAGGCCACCCAGGGCACCAGGCACTCAGGAGATTGAGGAGAAAATGCAATACGCTGAGTCTAACCATGGCAGGGAGAAAGCCCACGTCTGGGGCAGGCGTGGGTATTTTCTGCCCTGTCACGGTTTTCAGACTTTATACTTCCAAGCTCATGCTTTGTCCTTCCCTGGTAACAGGTGGGAGGGAGGCCATATGAGCTGGCATCTGCAGAGCTCTGGAAAGCCCCTAGCATGCCATGGTCACTGTGTATTACTCTCTACATGACAATGGCTATGAGAGGAGGGACAGACACTTTGAATAGTTCCTGGCGCAATGCTACAAACAGAACAGGTCATTAAAAGTAACTCTTAGATTATCCACTGAGCTATGGAAGGTGGGCAGCAGGAGAGTTGCTTGTTCATTAATGTTACAAACATCCAGTCCTCCACTGTGACTGTGACAGATGGTCTTTTCCAATGTGACCACCCAGTGTACCCTATCATTCATGGTGGGGCCCTCCTCCTATGGTGTGGTGAGGCCCGAGTTCCCCTCCTTGATTCTGGACCAACTCTGGGCACTTGAACACACATAATAAGAAAGAAGCCATGCACCATGACTTCCAAGGCCACATCTACGAAGACCACACATTTCTTTCTACCTTGTTCTCCTGGACAACTTCCGTCACTGCTCAGTGTCTATGCTGGGATACATCAAATCACATGGAGCACAGGATGCAGTCCCCACTGACAAGGACATCAGAAACTGGCTTTCCTCCCAGCCACAGCTACCAAGACTTCTCCAGTCTTCAAGTACCCAGCTGACACTATGCGAGCAGAAACATGTCATCTTTTCCACACTCTACAACCACGACAATTCTGTGAGTAAGGGAAGGGCTGACTGTGGTTCAAGCACAGAGTTGGGGTAACCTGTTACCCATGACAGGTGCTGAGATAAGACAAGACTCCTGTAAGGGGTCTGCTATAGCTGAAACCTAAGGCATACGCACTGGCTTTGATAGCATGAAGGCGGGCAAGGGATACTGGAAAAGCTCTGGGGAGACCTTAGTCAAGCTCTGAGGGCTGGAGCAAGCCTCTGAGCACCACAAATGGCTGAGGACAAGAGCTGGGAGGAGCCTGGCAGGTCTAGTACCACCACAGCCTGTGGCTTCATAGACTTCATAGAATTCATAGGAATTTCATGAGAAGCCTCAGACTGAATATTCAGACTCACAGCAATGGTTTCTGAGGTTCGCAATAAAATTCCCAAAGAGAGAAGCAAGTCAAAGGTGGATCTTATA
Source organism: Zapus hudsonius (assembly GCA_004024765.1). Taxonomy (NCBI): domain Eukaryota; kingdom Metazoa; phylum Chordata; class Mammalia; order Rodentia; family Dipodidae; genus Zapus; species Zapus hudsonius. The sequence goes on along the minus strand of PVHP010009349.1, from coordinate 4,990 downwards.
AACGCAAAGGGCAGGGCCCCACTGCATTTTATGATGAGCCTGCTTCTGTTTACTCTCCTGTCCAGATGTAGATGACAGATTCCAGGGGTCCTGTTTTTCTTTGTTACATGTGTGTGGTGTGCATGCATGTGTGTATGAGTATTCATATGTGCGTGGAGACCAGAGGTTGATGTTGAGTATCTTCTTGGGCAGCTCTCCACTCTATTTTCCGAGACTGGGTTTCTCACTGGAACCTAGTGAGATACTGTGGGAGCTGGACAGTTTCCTTGGCTAGGCCGACAGATAGGGAGACGGGCCCTTGGTATTCTCGAGTACGTGAAAATGACACCCTGTGATCACATGGTGAAGGGCGTGATTCATTCCCGGTCTGAATGAACTGTCCCACTCAGCAGGCTCTCTGGGACGTGCACAGGGCTGGATGCATCATGGGACAACCAGCACCTCTGTCTTTATTTAAGCTGACCAATTGTGGACTCAGGACAATAGGACTTCTCTCGTTCAATAAAAGCAGGGCTCTCACTAGGGCAGTAAGTACTCATGAGAAGTCTGTGTTCCTTGTTTCCTTTACCTCTTACTTTAAAATAAACTTTGGTCTTTCAAACTCCTTCCTGCCTTTTAAATCTTTGATCAGCAGAGAAAACAAACCCCAACCCTTAGATGGTGACACTAGGACTCACCGATTCAGCCAAGTCTAGCTAGCCAGCTTGCCCTGGGGATCCTAACTCTCCCTCCTGAGTGCTGGACTTACAGACAAGTTTTCCATTTACACTGGAAACCAGGTCCTCACACTTACATAGCAAGTGCTTTACTGACTGGGCCATCTTCCTAGCCCCAAAGCATCCTTTTTTAGTACAGATAAATAACCCTCAACCAACCCATGTTCTTACGAAAATCATGATGGCAGAGGAAATACAAAAGCACAGTACCCTGAAGGTCCAGAAGTAATATAGAGAGGCAGACCCTGGGATAAAACCCCGGAGACCAGGAAGGAGTGTGTGGGATGAACGCCAAGTTCCTACCGTTTTTCCAGAAGGCTGTGCTGTCACAGGCAGGAGACCAGTGTGCTTCCAACCAGAGGGAAAGCAGGGACAAATGGAGAGTGGGAGACCAGGGAGAGAAGCGAGCCGAGGAGGAAGCCTCGGTGTCTCTCTACCCTGAACCTCCAGATCTGGCTGGACCTGCAGAGTGGCAAATATCAGTTAGAAGTGAGATGTGGGCTCCTGTTGCAAGGTAAGTGGATGCATTTTCTTGTGGGTCACTTTTTCTACTGCTGTGACAAAATCCTTGACAGAAACAACCTAATAAGGGGAAAGATTCATTCTGGGGCAGTTTCTGTGGGATCAGGCCAACATGGAAAGGAGAACACAGTGAGACTTGGCAGCTCACGTTATTCAGCCAGGAAGCAGAAAGGGAACGCGAGTGCTTGGCCGGCTTTCTTTCTTTACCCCCTCTGTTGTTCTTGGGCTCTCAGCTCACAGATGGTTCCATGCACATCCAGAGCAGGCCACCCCCTGGAAATGTCCTCAGATGTACCCAGAGGTGTGCCTCACCATTGCCTAGGTGTTCCAGATCCAGCCAAGTTGATGAAGGAGAGTAACCATCCAACTGAGGCATGAAATACTGAAATGTTCAGCTTACCAGCATATCTAGAGGACCTCTGAGGATGTTTCCAGGTAAGATGAACATTTCTGCAAGAGGAGAGGAACCCCTCCCTCTGCCTGTCTGAGCAGGAATACTGGCCCTCTCCCTCCTTTGCATAGGACTTAATACCATGGATTCTCTGGTCCTCTGGCTATTGGACTTCAACTGGAATTTGTATCCATCTTTCTCAAGCATCCAGTTTATGGCTGCAGATCCTGGAACTTCTTAACCTATATGATCATATAGGTTATGATCATATGAACCAGTTCAATTATTCTCTCTCTCTCTCTCTCTCTCTCTCTCTCTCTCTCTCTCTCTCTCTCCTTTCCATTTCCAACTTGGATCTGGCCAAGTAAATTGCTATTAAAACAAAAACATCAACCCTCTTTGGAACAATATAACAGAATCCAGATTCTCACAGCCTAACAGTAATAGTCTCCAAAATTATCTGACATTTAAAGAATCTGGACAAAGTGAGTCATTTACAAAGAAAAAACTCCAAGATGAATCAATCCTGAGATGAGCCAAATATTGGGATTACTCAACAAAGGCTGTTATTTTGAATGGTGATGAATGTGGAAATGGAAAAATATTTTCATTCCCTTATAGAAAGAGAGAGAGTCACCTTGCAAAGAAGCATCCAATGTAAAAATCCCAAGGGTCATATTAGAACTCTTTTATAATTTTATTGGAAAAATAAAGCAGCATGAGTAAATTTACCTGAGAGGCTTAATAACAGGTTGGAAGTAATGAAGGAATGGATCAATAATCTTACAGATAGAAATGCAGAATTCACTTAATCTGAAGGAAAGAGAGGGCAAGAACAACACCTCAGAGACTTGTGGACTTAAAAAAAAAATCTTGCATGTAAGCAGAGTGGTCTCAAAAGGAAAGAGAGACAATGGGACTAAGAAAGAAAAAATGATGTCGCCAAACTCACCAAATTTCATGAAAGACATAAATTTACAGATTTGAGATGTTCAAAGAACTATAAATCAGACACATTCATAGAAACGCTATTTGCATACATCAGAGTCAAGTAGCTAAAACCCAAAGATAAAGCAAAACTGTTGGAAGTAAAATGCAAACAAAAAACCAAATAGAGAATAGCAATTTAAATGATCTCGAGTTTCTCATCAGAAATAATGGAGACAAGCCTGACAGGATAGGGCATGCCTGCAATCCCAGTGCACAAAACTGGGGCAGGAAGGTGGTGAGTTTAAAGCCAGCCTGAGCTATAGAGTGAAAGTGTTAAGAAAAGAAGAAAGGAAGAAGAGAAGAGACAAGAAGAGAAGATGGATAACATTATAAGAGAAAAGAAGAAATAATGTGTTTTTAGGTATGAATAAAGAGTCTCGGAAATGGTTGACCCAGAGGTAAATAGAAAATGACTATTTTTCCCTCTGTTGCATTAAAGCACGCAGGCTGTCTGAGCAGCAGGACCGGCATGTGATGGCTGGATAATGTCTGTGAGGTGAATTGTTTGACCATCTCCGCAGCAAGAGCAGGGCTGCTAGAGATATAGGAATGGAAAGTGGTTGAAATATTGGAAAATGAAGGGAAGAGAATCATCTCTCCCGGATATCCATCAATGCAAAGAAGGGCAACTGAAAGCCAAGGGGTAAATTGAGGCAGAAGTCTAAACTTGGGCAATGTAATCCAAGATAAGGTAGGAAAATAAAAGGAAGAAAAAAAGAAGAAAGGAAGAAAAGAAAGAAGAAAGAAAGAAAGTAAGTAGGGAGCGAGGAAGGAGCAAGGAAGAAGGAAGGATGGAAGGAAAGGAAAGGGAAAGAAGGAGGGAGGAAGAGAAGACAATGAAAGAAGGAAAAGAAAAAAGACAGAAAAGGCTTAAATATCAGTACAGACTCTAATGAGAACAGCTAACCAGAATGGATTTTTCAAAAACAAGACCCACATGTACTCTGTCGACAAGAAACACTTTAAATACCAGGTGGGAAGTGGAGAGATGAGACCCGTGCAGTGAGGCCAGAATAGGAGCTCTTTATCACGTCAGATAACATGGACTTCAAGACAGAGAGCGATCGCTGTCAAAAATAGAGTCAGACGCTTCACAGAGATGAAAGAGAGACTTCTCAGGAAGACAAAACGCTCATAAATGAGCACGCACACAAAACCAGAGGCTTGAAATGCATGTAACACACATGGAAAACCTGAGGGAAGACACAGGTGTTTTCCAGAGACCATGTGTGTATGAGGGTCTGCTCAGTCAGGCTTCTCTTATTCCAGATTTCATGTATATATGTGGGTCTCTTGCCCAGTCCTCATTCCTAGCTGTGAAGCAAATAGAATGAACTGAAATGGTAGCATCCTCTGACCACCATGGCATTTAATTAGTTGAACCCCCTCCCGCTTGGATGCCAATACCTTATTCCTAAATAACCTCTCCCTTGTCAGAAAGAAAAAGAAATCACGTGGCAGTTAGACTAGACAAACATCTCAAATGGGATTTTAACACAAACACAACAGAGAAACATGTAGGGGACAAAGGTTAAGATATACTTTGAGGGAAATTGATGATTTTTAAAATGTTTGAAAATGAGTCAATTTCTAAAATCTGCAGCTCACTCAGGCAGGACTTGAACTTGCTATGTAGCCTAGAATGACCTTGAACTCCTGATCTTTCTGCCTTTATGTCCCATCTATGTGATCACAGGTGTGTGCCACCATGCCCTGTGTGACTGTCAACCTGCCAGGCACTAGACTCACCTAGAAGACGAACTTCTGGACATGTTTTTGAGAGTTTCTAGATTGGTTAATTGATGTGAGAAGACCCACACACCCCAAGTGTGGGTGACACTATTTCCCAGACTAGAGAAAAAGATTCAAGTGAGTGAAGCAAGAGCACACATCATTGTTTCCTAACTACAGAGGTAATATGACCTGGCTGCCTCATGCTCTTCATGACTTCTCTGCCATGATAGACTGTATCCTTCTTAAACTGTAAGCCAAAGTAAACCCTCTCTTCGAAAATTCTGTAGTGATCAATTCCCCAGTACCCACAGAAAGCCAGATGCACAAAGTGGTGCATGCATCTGGGGGTTTGTCTGCAGTGGCAAGAGGCCCTGCTGTGTCCATAGTCAGCCTCTTTCAATCTCTCTCTCTCTCTCTCTCTCTCTCTCTCTGTCTCCTGCTCAGTTTCTTTCAAATAAATAAAATAGATAAATATTTTGGCTGAGTAGATAGGTCAGTGCTTAAAGGCATTTGTTTGCAAAACCTGCTGGCCCAGGTTCAATTCCCCAGTGTCCACATAAAGCTAGATGCGCAAATTGGCACATGCATCTAGAATTTGTCTGCAGTGGCAAGAGGCCATGGTACACCCATATTCTCT
>PVHP010009348.1:0-50710 GCA_004024765.1 Zapus hudsonius | reverse complement strand
TCTTTTTCCCTGTCATCACGGAGCTTCCCCTTGAGTCTGTAAGCCAAAATAAACCCATTCCTTCCACAAACTGCTTTGGGTCGGGTTCTTTGTGTGAGCAACGAGAAGCTGATTGCAACAATTACTTTCTCATTTCTGTGTTATTGTAAATATCACTGCTTGTGGCTGGGGAGATGGATCAGCAGTTAAAGGTGCTTGCTTGCAAAGCCTGCTGGCCTGGGGTTCAATTCCCATGTAAAGCCAGATGTAGAGTGGTAGACGTCTGATATTCATTCGCAATGGCAAGAGGCCTTGACACACTTATATTCTCTCTCTCTCTCTCTCACTTCCTCTCTCAAATAAATAAATAAAAATTAAAAAGCATCATGTTCAATTTTTGTGATTGTGTTACTCTTCACTGACCTTGACTAAGGCTGCAATCCCCTGTTTGATTCTTTCAAAAACATATTTTATTATTTATTTTTGTGTGTAAGAGTTACAGAGAGAGAGAGAGAGAGAGAGAGAGAGAGAGAGAGAGAGAGAGAGAGAGAGAGAGAGAGAGATGAGAGAATGAGTGATTATGTGAGCATACCTGGGTCTCTTACCACTGCAAACAGAACTCCAGATGCATCCACCACTTTATGTGTCTGGCTTACATGGACACTGAGGAATTGATCCCCAGGCAAACAAACATCTTTAGCTGCTGAGCTATCTTCCTAGCTCTCCCTGTCTAATTCTTCCCAGTATACAAGCAAACTCTGAAAAAAAAAAGGCATCGCTACCTCCTACCATAGCTCACGGTGTTGAGAGAAGACTCCCGATTCAGTCAGTGCCCAAGTCACCTAGACTGTTGATTCTTGGACTTTGTTACTATGTCATCTGAACCCCCAAGCCTCATTAATTAAGCTGTCATCCGGGTCTCTTGGGAGTTCAACCCTATCATTGAGTTCTAGCTTTATTCTTTGTTAGCCTCTTAAAGTTGCATGTTCCTTTCGTTATTTTTTCTTTATGAAGGAAAACATAATTTTATTGTGTACATACTACATTGTTTTAGGAGGTGGTGTTTCAAGGTAAAATCTCACTCTAGCCCAGACTGACCTGGAAGTCACTGTGTAGTGTTAGGGTGGCCTTGAACTCATGGTGATCCTTCTATCTGCCTCCCTGAGTGGTGGGATCAAAGGGATGCACCACCAGGTTCATTTCACTAGTACATTTTTGCTATATGGAACTAGACTTTTTAAAATTGCTTTCAAATCAATAAAAATGTGTACTTTAGTATGTAATTTTTTCCCTTCATATGGTCCCTTCTCTTTCACGCACCTGCTCACTGATAAAACTGGCGTGGAGGTTGCCTGACATATAATAAGAACTACATACCACTTACCAAGGATTTGATGAGAGTTAAAGCAGCCGCTTGCCATGTCTGAAACTCCACATCTGGCTTATAACATATGGTCACACGTCCTTTTAAATATATAGATCCAAGGCCTGTGTCTCAACTAAGTGCCAGGAACTAGTTTCTTAAAGCGTTTCTTTTCTACCGCGCAATCCCCATTGCTGTCTCTGCCGTGCTCAGGAAGCCGTGGTCCATAGTGGGTGCTGTAGTGGATGCCTTGTTCTCTTGTTCCTTGTTCACCAGGGCTTTGAAAGCGCTGTGTTTCTAGGCCATCATCCCATCCCAGCTACCACATAGGCCCTCTCCTTCATTTTCTCTAGCATAGCTTTCCTTCCTCGGCCTCCAGAGTGCTGGTGGTACAGGCACCAGCTTGACAATCGTAACAGCATCTTAGAGTTCACAGAAAGCGCAGGATAAAGAAATGACAGCACAGGGCTGGAGAGATTGCTCACTGGTTAAGGTGCTTGCCTGCAAAGTTTAAGGACCCAGGTTTTTTTTTTTTTTTTTTTGGTTTTTCGAGGTAGGGTCTCGCTCTAGCCCAGGCTGACCTGGAATTCACTCTGTAGTCTCAGGGTGGTCTTGAACTCACGGCCATCCTCCTACCTCTGTCTCCCGAGTGCTGGGATTAAAGGTGTGCGCCACCACGCCGGGCTAAGGACCCAGGTTTGATTTCCCAGTACCCACGTAAAGCCAGATGCACAAGGTGGCATGTATCTGGAGTTCATTTGCAGTAGCTGGAGGCCCTAGCATGCCCATTCTCTCTATCTACCTTTCTCTCTCTCATAAACAAAATATTATAGAAAAGAACAGACAGATAGAAGTTTGCATCAATCCTGTAGCAATGCTCTGTACCTCCTGGTCCAAGTCCTGGGCTACTTTCAGGAATCATTGAAAAATGTTCCTCCTGCTTGTTCCCATTGGTGGCTGTTGTGAGCACGCATTCTTGCTCTTGTCTCTGTGCTGTGTAACACTTGTCGGCTTGCCTGATTATATGAAGTTGTCTAAAAGCCAGTCAATATAGAGGGTTTGAAAAGTGTGAAACTCTCCTCTATAGTCGAAGATTGTCCCACCACCTATATAGTATCAAATAGCTCAGTGGACATTCTTTTATGTATTGCTTATAATTTTCTCAGGCTAGGAACAGTCTAAGTGTGTGTGTGTGTGTGTGTGTGTGTGTGTGTGTGTAGCAGTTACCTTCTTGTTTCTGGGACAAAACCCCTCACCAAAAGCAGCTAGCTTATGGAGGTATACCTCCAGCTCACAGTTTCAAGGGGAAGCTTTACCAAGGTAGGGGAAAGCTCGCAGCAGCAGACAGCTGGACATTACATCCTCTCCATTGGCAGGGGAATGTAGAGAGTAAACTGCTGCCAGTGGGGATGGACTATTAAACCCAAGGTTTGCCCCCAGTAATACACTTCCTCCAGCAAGGCTCCACTTCCCAAAGGCTCCACAAGTTTCCAGAACAGTGCTACCAGCTTGGAATTAAGCATTCAAACACGTTCAAAGAGCACCGGGAACATTTTAAGTACATGTGTACATGTGCCGTAGTACATGTGTGGAGGTCAGAGGATAACTTTGGGGGTCAGTCCTCCCTTTCTACCTTGTTTAGAGCAGGATCCCTGGTTCTCTTTGGTAGTCACCCTCACTGGTGTTTTCTCCAGGCTAGCTGGTCTGCAAACTTCCAGGATGTTCTCTTGTCTTTTCCCTTCTCACTCACTATAAGCACACTCTGGCTGCAGACCCCTGCCACAGCTGCTGGTTCTAAAGTTCCAAGCTCAGGTACTCACACTTGTGTGGAGAGCACTTTATCCACTGAGCCATTGTCCCAGCCCCAGTCAGATTTTAATTATGAGCACAGCATATTATTATGTTCTATACCATGTCAAGTTGTTCACCTTTCCAGACCACATCACTACTGTATGAAGCTTTTGATGTTTGAATTGATAATACAACATGTCTTACTAATTAGCCTACACAGGTGGCTGTCGCATACACAGCCATTCTATGCATAAGGGGAAGATTGTTTTATTGTTTTCCATTTTTAAGTGTGGCTGAGGTTTGCATAACAATGACATTCAAATATATCATTAATGTGCACATATATTATTATAAATAAATGATGCTTAAATATAGGACATATTTTAATAACAAAATAGACATTCAGTATGTTGTGAGTAACTCTAAGTTTCATTTCATGATGCTAAAAAGGGCCATTAGAAAATATTTGTTTTATAAATAGGGTAGAAGTTCTAATGGGTTGAAAACCGAGTAAGTTCATATAGGGGAAAAGAAACAGTTTCCTTAAACAATAAAACTGCAGAGACAGCTCATGGTAATTCCTGGTATGAAACACTATAGTCATTTTTTTCCTTACTTAGGTGAGACTCTCTCTCTCTCTCTCTCTATATATATATATATTTATATATATATATATATATCCAGATAATCCACTGTCTTCTAAGAACAAAGAGGCATAACATTTGAAATTAGAATTACAAGACAATTTCTTCACTATTTTAAGTGTGTAAACATTAACTCTGTGGATCCTTTAGAATATTATACATCCCGGGGTTGGGGATTTAGCTCAGTGGATGAGCACTTGCCTAGCAAGTACAAAGCCTTGGGTTCGGTCCTCAGCACCATACACACACACACAAAAAGAATATTATACATCCCTGTTTGAATCATTTGAAAGAAGAAGGAGTTTCAGTGATCTCAAATGTTAACTTCCTTCTGGGTGTTCCAGGTCTCTGAAGACGTCTGTGATTTTCAAAATTGCATGAGCCAGTTGTTTTTCAAACCATCAATATAAGATGCACTAGATTATTAATATATTCAAGGAATTTATAGGGTGGTTGATTAATAAAAATGTCACTTGGAAGGCATGTGCTGGGCATTTTCATTTACAAGTTTAAAAAGAAATAATGTGATCAATGAACTAAAGCAGACATGATTGACTATAATTACTGTGCATGTGGAGTATTGACCGAGAGCAAGATGGGCTGACCAAGTTTCTCGTAGCACCCTGAGAAAACCAAATGAGAAAAACATTCATTTTAGCCCTTCTGTTATCCCCAGGACAGTAAAATGAATGTGGCAACTCTGGTAGCATTTTCTGACATAGTTTAACTCAGTGTAAAGAGTTTAGTACGTACACCCTGATTAGCACCTAAATGCTGTATTCAGGTTCACATAAAATCATATGTGGTAGGGGGAGAAGGTAGTCAATAAATACAATATGCAAGATGTAGATCATATCAGGGTAGTGTCTGTAAAGGTAGAGACAAGGGACTGGTGAGATGGCTCAGTGGATAGAGCTTGCTGTGCTCACATCCCCAGCACCCATGGCACAGAAGCTGACATGGGAGATGGAGAATCCCCAGAAACTCATGGGCTAGCTAACTTGGCATACAGCTATGAACAACAAGAAACCCTGTCTCACAAAGGTGGGAGGTGGGGACTGACACCCCAGGTTGTCCTTTGATCTCCACACACACTGTGGCTTACACACGTCTGCATTCACACACTGGAACACACATACACACATCCCCCCCCCCAAAAAAAAATAAAGGATTTTTGAGAGAAATTTAACAAAGCACTACTATATTTTGATGTTTCAATTGTTATTTATTATTATTATTATTATTTTGGTTTTTTGAGATAGGGTCTCACTCTATCCTAGACTGACCTGGAATTCACTACGTAGTCTCAGGGTGGCCTCGAATTTACAGTGATCCTCCTACCTTTACCTCCCAAATGCTGGGATTAAAGGTGTGCACCACCATGCCCAGCTTTGTTTCTATTTTTAAAAAATATTTTATAAACAGAAAGCTAGAAGAGAGATAGCGAGAATAGACACACTAGGGCCCCCAGCCACTACAAATGTCTGCAAACGGACTCCAGATGCAGGCACCACTTCATGCATCTGGCTTTTACGTGGGCACTGAGGAATCGAACTCAGGTTGTTAAGCTTAACTTCCACCAGGGAATCTTTCTTAACTACCTTCTTCTAGATCTCTCCTTCTTTGATTTCCATAACAACTGATCTTGTATTGTAGATAACTTGCACATGCTATTCAGTTATGGACACTGGTACTACCTCTGGGTTTTTTTCTCATGGTGAACATAGAATAAGAAGACAAGAGTGCCAGAAGGTTGTGATAAATGACTGAGGGCAGGAGACAAAGTAGTAAGGAAACAACTCATTGAGACGATGAAGGATGGTGGCTCACACCTTTAATCCTAGCACCCGAGAGGCAGAGGTAGGAGGATCTCCCCATGGCTTCTATATTTCTCAGTGAGGTATGAGAGTTGGTTAGCAGGTAATGAAAAAGTGCAAAAGGACCGTGTGAGAAGCATCTTTCTGTTATAATGCACAAAACCTATGAAACAAGAGGTGTGCTTAGACTCATTGAAAAACACCTGAAAGATATTAGTGTTACATATCTCAGAAACAATTTTAATGATCACAAACAAGAATTGTCCTTAGCTTTAAATCTCATTTTAAGAAGGTTTCATAATGCTAGTGTGGTGGTGCCTGCCTATAATCCCAACACTTGACAAGGTGAGCCGGGAGAAAAACTCGAGTTTGAGGTCAGCTTGGGTCACATGGTGAGACCCTCTCTCAAAGAAACAAAACCAAAAATTAATGGTATAATTCTCCAATAAAAAAATTCAACAATAAAGCATGGCATGGTGATGCATGCCTTTAATCCCAGCATTTGGGAGGCAGAGGTAGGAGGATCATTATGAGTTCGAGGCCACCTTGAGACTACATGTGAATTCCAGGTCAGCCTGGACTGGAGTGAGACCCTACCTTGAAACAAACAAACAAACAAACAAACAAACAAACAAACAAACAAGCAAGCAAACAAACCAAAACCAAACCGAGAAAAAGTATTATAGCTATTTAGAAAATTACATATATTTAATATTTTATTTATTTATTTGCAAGGAGAGAGAGAGGGAGAGAATAGGAGTATGCCAGGGTCTCTAATGTCCAAAAACAAATTTCAAATGCCAGATGCCTGCACCACCTTGCGCATCTGGCTTTATGTGGGTACTGGGGAATTGAACCTTAGGCTTTGTGGGCAAGCGCTTTAACTTCTGAGCCATCTCCTGAGCCCAAAATTTATATATTTTTAAAAGCCCTATTGATAACAATTTGAGGTCTCATATTTAGAATAAAATGGATTCATGATTTATACAAAAGCGATTTTTATTGTTAAGGGATTTCAATGACAAGAAGAAACTATTCCCAGGAAGGGGCCAATTGTGTGAAGGAAGGCTTATTTTCCAAGAGGGGCTTTTGATAGGAAAGAATTACCCTCTTTTTGGAGTCTTCCTTCCTTCTCTCTAAAGGCTCCTAACACAGGCCTTTCCACAAAGGGATTTCCCCATCTCTGCAGTTTAAAGGACTTTGTGGGGTGGGGTGGGGTGGGGCAACCCCTGAAATGAAGAGCCAAAAACCAGCCACACTTTTGATTACCTCAGAAGGATTGCTATTAATGGTCCTGATTTATTCTCTCTCTCTTTTCTTTTACTCCAGCTCTTGGACTCCTAACCGTTGTCTGCTTTGCAAGTGGAATGTGAGCCAAAAATTCCAAATTTGAAAACTTTAAAGAAAGGAAACAAGTACATAGGGAACCAACATAAATATTGAACAAGACCAGGCAAAAGGGACAGGAATGACTTTGCCAGTCTGGAAGAGAGCCAGGATGCAAAATGCAGCCTTGTGTGGCTTACAGGAACTATTTAGTGTTCAGCATGCTTCAGCGACCACACAGAGAAAGCCCGAGCTCTCTGGCTTTGTCTGGTACCCTATAGTTAGCTATGGAAATTTGACATTAGGTGATCTGTGTTTTCTGTCAGCAAACGGGTATAAATATAGAGGACCCAGAGGGGCCTCTGCGTGACTTGAATCACTAGTGAGGACCTCTTGTGGCGAGAGTGGGAAGCACTTTAATTAAAGCCCGTTTTAGGGGGTGCAGGCATTTGTACAAGGAAAACAAAACACAACAAAATAAACCCGCAAGCAAGCAAACAAAAAACCCCAACATCCCACAGAGCTCTTTGAAATTGCGTTCAGATATTCATAATATTGGATTGTTTTGAGGACACAAAGTACTGTGATAAGGCTTTGTGCGTATGTCATAGCTAAAGAGCTCATTTTAAAACACTTCTCATTTTGTTCACTTAATCACATATCCCCTGAAAAGTGAACCGAATAAGGGGTTCCAGGTTCACTTTGAGGATAGTGAGGAGGTGTACAGAGCAGGCAGGTAACCGTTTATTGGGTTTTCACAGCTAGGCAGGCTAAGCTTAAGCTTATAATAGAATTTGGACACCTTATTTTGGGCTCAGTTCAATAGTCCTGTTTTTGGAAAACGTTCATTATTAAAAGTCTAAGACAAAAACCTGCTATTCTGCAAGTGTCAAGTGATTTCTTTCTTCAAGAAAAGATGGATTGTGAGACATAAAACTTACTCTTTGTTTCACTGTGAAAAGACACTATTCCTAGATTCACCAAGGGGAAAAGCTGCTTTAAAAAAAATCTGGGAGGACATTATGTTGGCAGCCAAGAATCTTTAGATAAATGTCAATTATGCACATTTTAAAGGTGGTTACATAAAACTACACTTATTTCGCAGGCTTCCTCAGAAATCATATGAAATGAAGCCTTTTTCATAGTGGATTCTCCTTGACAATCCCCAGACCCTTTCTTTCCTCTTGACTCCCTGATATTTGTTCCAAGTGTGTCTGCAGAGCTAATAAATAAATGCTTTCTTTTATTTTGAATCCAGTCCCTTAGGAACAACACTGCCAAAACTCCAACAAGTAGTTAGTTCATATTGAAGTTACAACTTCTTGACTTTGAAGGTATTACAAGAAAGAAAAGTGCTAATGTCCAAGGGAAAATGCCATGTTAGTTCATTTGTGATGTCAAGGAATTGGTGACAAGATAAAGAGGGAAACCATGTGTGATACGAGTTAAGGGTTGGCATATAGCTGAGTGATACAGTGCTTGCTTAGTATATGTGAGGCCCTGATACAATTTCTAGTATCATCAAAAAAGAGCGCATATCTATGTATAGAAATATAGAAAAAAGAGTGTATGCATATGTATACAAGTATAGAAAAAAAAAAGCCATAGATGGAAGTGTGTGTGTGTGTGTGTGTGTGTGTGTGTGTGTGTGTGTGTGTGTGTGTGTGATTGCTCTTTGGTGCCTTAAATTGTTCTATCTTATGAGGATTTTGGTAACTTTAAAGTCTTTTTTATTGACGAGATGTGCTTCTTCATTAATACTGGAAGTAGAGAATTGGTATATAGTGTAAGGATGTGAGGCAGGTTAGATTTCAGTGGAAAAATCCCGTTTCATGAATGACACAAGGTTATACACACACAGTTTCCTTTGCCTTGCCTTTTCTCACTTTCAGTAATGCTAGCCTCCAGCTCTAATTTGAAACAACAGTTCCTTATTTTAGACTAGTACTATAGAAATTTAAATCTAACCTCTTCAGAGCTTCCTAACAACAATGTAGGTCTCTAGGGAAAGTATGTGTCTGGCCTTTTTCAACGAAGTATTTTCAGTAACAAGTTGTCAGTGAGGTCAGTGACTAGTGGTGGTTCAGGATTAGATACCACCCACCCTGGCTTGTAACCTCCCCTTTCTTTCTTATCCTGGGTGAATGACACTCAGCTGAAGTGACTGCCCCACTGTCACTGGCTCTCAATTTGGCTCTCTGTAACTCTATCAAGAAGCTACTCCCCTAACCCCAGAGCTCTTTCTGGAAAATTCATTAGAAGAGCTGAATTTTAAACACGTTTAAGCAGAAAGGTAAGAGTCAAGTTTGTGAAGGGAGAAGCTGGACTTTAGTGTACTCTCCTCCCTTGAATTGCTGTGTCTTCTCTATGTTGTAGGCTTAGAATGTGGGATTCTTTCTGAACGAAGGGAGAGATCATGCTATTAAACGAAATGGGAACGTTTTTGACAAGTTATGATGAGAAATGTAGGCTTTCATGCTAATTTTTAAGTTTCAAAATAACTTTCAAAATAGTGCCAAGGAAAGCTGGTAGCCAAGGTCGTGCTTTGCATTCAGTTTCTGGCTATAAAAAGCCAATTGGATGCTGTGCAGGCAAAGATAAGATATGGCCTGAATGCCTTGTGCTTTGGTGTGGGACTGGGGAGAAGGAAGCAAGGTTGGAAAATATTTGAATGGATTTTGCTTTCAATCAAATGTTTATTCACAGCCCATGGAAGATGTTTCCAGGGAGGCACTGGCAAAAAAGCATCAATTTCTAAAAGTAATATTTGCATATATTTCTTATATCATTGACAGTGGCGTCAGGAGGTTGAGTAATGCTCTGAACGATTGGACCACCATTTTTAAACCAGTGAAAGTCGGATGGGGGCTGAGCAGTAATAATCGTATAAAGAGAAGGTTGCCAATATCTCATGGGGTCTGAGTGACTGAGCAGTTGCTGGCACCAAATCCAGGACAGAACTGGGAGAAATGAGTTTCGATGGAAACAAGAAATTGAGGAGAGACAGCAGGAGGCTCATTGACTGTGGAGGCTTTGAGTCACGATGTAGGACACTAAGACAGACCAGCAACATGTGAGAGCTCATTGAGAGTCGATGCCCTGCTTAAAACACACAGTTGGCAAAACAGGATTGCGAACTGAGTTTGTGGCTAACTTTAGGGAGAGTCAAAGGTCAACATGTTGAGAATATTTATGATTCAGAGATGTGGATTATCACCAGTGAAAGCTGGGTGGAATGTATGGATGTGCTATGAAACTTTCATTAACCGCTATAAAAATTACCTTGGCACAGGACAGTGTGAAATAGGAATATTAAAATACAGACAGAACAGATGTATTTATCTCTGTCACTGCCTCATTAGAGTCTGAGCTTTCACTTTTAATTTTGGATTTTTTAAAAGAGTATAATTCATTTTTTTTTATTACCAAGGTAGTAACCACTCATTGTGAAAAATTTGAAAGAACAGAGAAAAAATTCTTACCTCTAATCTCCCTCATATTTCATTCTTGTCCTTTTTTTTCTGCATGACTTTAAAAACAATTGCTGTGCTATGATATTGATATATAAAATATTTGTAGATATTTGGAGTCTTGTTTTATACTGAATTTTTTTATATTTTATTTATTTATTAGAGAGAGAGAGAGAAAGAGAGAGAAAGGGCCTCCAGACACATGCACCCTCTTGTGCATCTGGCTTTACATGGGCACTGGGGAATTGAACTCAGGTCCTTCTGTATTGCAGGCAAACATCTTAACCACTGAGCCATCTCTTCAGCCCTATACTGAATCTTATAGGAAAATGTTTTCCAAATATTTCCTGTTCTATATAGATGCTATCATACTGTGTAATAGTCTTTCAGGTGCATGGATATAATTTTATGAATCATTGCTGAACATCTAGGTGCTGTGATAACTGTCTTCACAAATTTAATGTACATGTATGTATTATGCATTCATATTTAAAATAATTTCTTAAAACGTTTGAAAATAACTTTTTTTTGGTTTTGTTTTTTGAGTTCTCTCTAGCCCAGGGAGACCTGAAATTCATTATGTAGTCTCAGGGTGGGTTTGAACTCATGGTGATTCTCCTACCTCAGCCTCCCTAGTGCTGGGATTAAAGGCATATGCCACCATGCCTGGTTTAAAATAGTTTTCTTAATCTCTGTCCCTAAATGTGAGGTTGTTGGATTAGAGAGCATTCTTAAGATATGCTTGTACGTTTTCTCTTTTAAAGCATTATAACATTCCTTGTCTACAAAATAAAATGTATATTGAGTGCCTATGATGTGTAAAACATTATTATCAGGCCAAAATGTAACAGCATACTAAGTGTTTGGAAGGACATGATCCCTTCGACTTAAAAATTTCAATTTATAAACTTTCATGGATAGTGACAAAGCTACCATCAGAGTTGAAAGTGCATTAGCTCTGCCTGAAATAAATGGATATATTGTTATTGACTGTTTATATTACTTTGGGCTTTAGAACAATAGATTTTGTAAATGACTTTTGCTGGAAGAGTGTGTGTACACAGAACTGATTTATATGCATTTTATGATCCAACTGTGAAGAAGGAAAAACAAGCATGGGAAAAGTGAATAAATATGTCAGTTACAGTAAAAATGGATTAATCAGAAGTATTTGGACCAAATCTGTAGTCAGCTTAATGGAAAGAATGAGGAGGGAGGACACACACAAGGGCAGAAATTCAATATTATACTTAAGGAAATAAAAATGGTGGGATTCAGAGAAGATGACTTTTAATTTTTTTTAAATTACTGGAGCCTTTGTTTACTTTTGGTACCATAGTTGTAGAAATAGAATACACTGAAGGAAAAAGATAAGAAATGTGATAAAAAAAAGTTGATAAAACTAATCATTGAGAATGTTGGCTTGTGCAAGTGAATTCCAAGTGGAAGGAGTAGAGGCATCCAGTATTATTTTGTGGGAGATGAGGGGTAGAGTGTGACTCTGTAAAGATTATATTCTGCCTGTATTAAACAAAACCCCCTTTTCAGTGACATGACTGGACAGGTAGTGTTCTATTATTCTCTATTCCTCGTGAATATTTTGGTTTGCACTTTTCTATTTTTCCCCTTTGTAATAGAAAGGATTAAGATTTAAGAAGAGAAGTTGGCAGCTTCATCTTGCCTGAAGAGAAACTATGTGCTTCGTAATGACTTAAAAATAGTATTTATTTATGGCTCATTGACTCATGGGAACGTTAGTCTAGGGATTCAAAGAGCCTGATTTTCTGATTCTTGTTTGGAGATTGGATTTTTAAGGAACATGGTCCTGTGGGGTGGGAGTTCTGAACTTAGCCAAGTTGCTAATCTAATGGAAAGGGACATGATTGAGACCGCAGAATTTTTTGAAAGTGAACAGGACTATTATTACCTTCTGCTCACATGTTCACATGCTTAATTACACTTTTTAAACTACTGTTTCTGTTTGGGACTCAGCCAGCAATCTGTTACCAACTTTGCTCACTAACTTCAGGGACTAAGATGGGACTTCAGATTCCTGAGTGCAGAATCATGAATATGTTCAGGTTTATTGGCCATCTCTTTCCCTGTTCTTTGTTTTTCGTTTTCCTGACCATGAGGCCTGTACCGATTCAGGTCCCTCCTATCAGTGTGGAAATCAGTTTGATAAATAAAGAAAATGACGTTTAATGTAAAGAAAGACCCTTGTGCTTTGGAACTTGAGAACTTCAGCCCACTTTTGATTTAGTGCTATTCAAAGTGTGATCTACGGTTCTTGGTCCATTCAAGGAGATAAGGAGCTTGTGCCAGAATGTAAATCAGCTATGCTGCAAGACTTCACAGATGAAGGAAGCACTCACTCACTGATTTACGTTTTCATGCAAACTTCTTGCTGATATGCACTTGGAGTAGCATTGATTAAGCTACACTCTTTTTAAAAGATAATATATGTTCGTGAGCTTATTTTTTAAAAATTAATTTTTTTGCCATGTGTGTGCATGCATGCATGTATGCGCGCGTGCACACACACGCACACACACACGGTAGAGCCTCTAGTTGATGCAAATGAAAACTAGATACTTGTGCCACTTTTTGCAACCAGCTTATGTGGGTGCTGGGGAATTGAATCCTGGGCCAGCAGGTTTTGCAAGCAAGTGCCTTTAATCACTGAGCAATCTTCCCAGCCCATAAACTAAACTCTATAAGTATTAATCTTATTTTAAAACCTTATTTATTATATATTTTCAAGGAGAGAGAGAGAGAGAGAGAGAGAGAGAGAGAGAGAGAGAATGTGTGTGCCAGGGCCTCTTTCCACTGCAAATGAACTCCAGAAGCATGTGCCACTTTGTGCAACTGGTTTTATGTGTGTATTGGGGAATCAAAACCCAGGCCATCAGGTTTTGCAGGCAAGTGCCTTTAACTGCTGAGCCATCTCTCCAGCCCATTATTAATCTTTTCTATCTACACAGATGAAGGCAGAGAATTAGGATGGAGGTGTAATGATGGAGCTGCCAGCTCTCAGTTGATGAGTAGTATTCATGCAAAGAGGTCTTAGGTTACCTCACTGAGGAGCCCACAGAGTGACTGAGAGACAAGACTGTCAATGGGGTGATTTTGGTTCACTTGAATGTTGCCTTAGGAATTTGTTCTAAAGTGCTCTGGGTAGTGATTAGTGAAACAAGGGCACTGTTGCCATGGTGTTTGCTTTGTGTGTGTGTGTGTGTGTGTGTGTGTGTGTGTGTGTGTGTGTGTATGTGTGAGTGTGTGTCCTCAGCACTGATACTGTTTCAAAATGTTCAGTTATGCAGGGCTGGAGATAGCTCAGCAGTTAGGGCACTTGCCTGCCAAGCCTAACGACCTGGGTTTGATTCTCCAGTGCCCATGTAATGTCAGATGCACAGTGGCCCATGCATCTGGAGTTTGTTTTCAGTGACTAGAGATTCTGATATGCCCATTCTCCCTCTCTCTTTCTCTCTCTCTCTTGCTGTCTCTTCTCCTCTCTCTGCTTGCAAATAAATAAAAGTATTTTAAAAACGTTCACTTATGCAGAGTGTGGTAGTGTATGCCTGTAACCCCAGCAGCTGGGAGGGGAGCAGCAGGAACTTAAGGACAGCCTGGGGCACATGAGACCCTGTCTCAGTGACTCCCCCCCCAACCCCTCGTCAAAAGTTTACTTTTGTCTGTTTGATAGGTGAAAATGATATTTGTTGTTTTGATTTACGTTTCATTAATTATGAGTAAGGTTGAACAATTTCACGTTTCCCTGGGATCTAAAATACATTTTAATGAAATAACTTTTTCCCTATCTCTAAATAAAAATGATTTGCATTTTTAATTTGTAGCTACTCTTGTATCTGGAGCTAATTGCTTTCTGCTCTACAGGTTTTAGATGCCATTGTACTAACTAATTCTTCAGTGCTCTTGATGCTATGGTAGACAGCCTTTGATGGAAGTCCTTGTGGTAACTTTAGAGACTTGGTTCTTTTTTTTTTTTTCTGTGGTGGTGGGGGGTCTCACTTTAGCCCAGGCTGACCTTGAATTTACTATGTAGTCTCAAGGGTGGCCTCAAACTCATGATGATCCTCCTACGTCTGCCTCCTAAGTGCTGGGGTTAAAGGTGTGTGCCACCAGGCCAGGCAGAGATGTTTGGTTCTTATCAAATATTTAACCATTTTTACTATTGCCTTCACTGAAGAGATTTTCTTGTGAACTTGAATTGTATGTACTTTTACTAATCCAAGCATCTTTACTGTATTGTGTCCTCAATACCAACATCCTTGAACTTCTGAATCCAGAAACACAAGGCAGTTTATGAGGTTGTGGTAGAGTGTTAACTTGTTTTTCATCATCTGCAAAGTACATTATCTGTACTTCTTAATTTGACAAATTTGTGATGAATCCAAGCTGTATAAATGAGACTCCATACCTCTTGCCACAGACTGTAGTCTGCCCAAGACTCCTCAGAATCACAGAGCCAAATCACCTGTCATAGGGGAACTCTTCTTGTTTTTCTTTTGTAGTTAGCACCAGCTACATGTCCAGGCTGACTTTCAGGTTGAAAATTTTTTAAATATTTGCTAGTCTATTGTATTTCTTTCTACATAAATTGTTTTTATTCTCTTTATTTTATTGACAATTCTCATGTATATAATGTGCTTTCTTTCTTTTAAAATTTTTTTTTTTTTTTTTTTTTTCAAGATAGGTTCTCGGTCTAGCCCAGGCTGACCTGGGACTCACTCTGTAGTCCCAGGCTGGCCTCAAACTCCCAGTGATCTTCCTACCTCTGCCTCTCTAATGCAGGGATTAAAGGTGTGCATCACCACGCCTTGCTATACGTGTTTTGATCCTAATACCCTGTTTTATTTTCTTTCGTCCCCCTTTCGCTTGAACTCCTTCTTCTTTCCAACCACTTCCTCTTTTATCTTGACGTCATTTCCCCTCCTCCACCATCCATGACAGCATGTTGATGGTCCCAGTACTGTGCAAGTTTTATGCAGATAATCACAGCTATTGTGAGGTCACAAATGCCACGGTCACTTCATGTCCTGAAGTCAGCATTCCAAAGCACTCCTACCCACTTTCTGCCACTTCTTTCTCGAAATGCTCCCTGATCCTTGGAGGGTGTGATAGAGATGTCTCACTCAGTGCTGAGCTCTCAACTATTAAACTTTCTCAGCATTTTGATGAGTGTTGAATCTCCCCAGCGGGCACTGCCTTCTGCAAAAAGAAGCTTCTCTCACCAAAGTAAAAGTAGCACCAATCTATGGGCACAAACATGAATAAGTTGCCGAGGAATTCTTGCTCAACTTTCTCTATTTAAAGAAAAATTCCTACCATAGTAAACAAAACAAATTAGCCTTTTTATTCTGTTTAACATGTATTTCCTCCCTGTCGGTCGCTCATTTTTGACTTATAAAAATTTATACAGAGGGCTGGAGAGATGGCTCAGTGGTTAAGGCTCTTACCTCCAGTGCCTAAGGCCCCAGGTTCAATTTCCCAGTACCCACATAAGCCAGACTCACAAGGTGGTGGCCCTGATTCTCTCTCTCTCTCTCTCTCTCTCTCTGCTTGAAAATGAATAAATAAAATATTTTTAAAAAGGTGTGCACCACCACGCCCTGCTTCAAACTTAAAAAAAAAATTTATATAGAAACCACGCAGAAGAAAAAAAAAGCCATCAAAATAGAAGAGGGGCTAGTTGGGAAAAAGAAGGTGTTCATTGCAAAGGAAATGGGTAAGGAGGGGTGTCAAGAGAAGATAATGGGAAGGGATTGTGATTAAAATGAATGATATGCATGTATTAAAATTATCAGTAAATAAAGATAAAAATGACAATTAAATTTAAATACCACATAAAATTATACAGAAGGGAAAATATTGTTGTCAAAATTTTAAACTTGTTCCTTTACAGCTTCTGGGTTTTATGTTTTTCTTAGAAAGGGTTATCCACTTCAGTATTAAGTCTATTTATTCATATTTTCAGAACTGTAAAATCTTTTCTATGTCTGGAATTGGATCTAGGCAAAGGAATGAGGCTGGGAATATACTTAACGTTTATTTCTATCCCTAAGTGTTTCTTCCCAGGATACATTGTGATTTATCTAAAAAAAAAAATCGCTGTTTTCCTGCTAATTCAAAATGCTATCTTTATTATAAGCTAAATTTATATTGGAGTCTGTTTCCCAGCTCTTTTTCTTTTTCTATTAATATTTGTATTTTTCCAATTCCTTCTTCTTTCTCTCCTTTCCCTCCCTCCCTCCCTCCCTTTCCTTCTTTTTTCTTATTTGCTTTTTAAGATAGAATCTCATTATATAACCCAGACTGGCCTTGACCTTGACCCTTCACCTCTTGAGAGCTTGTATTACAGCATTGCACACCATGCCTGGCTCAAACACTATTTATTTATTTTTTTAAATATTTATTTATGCGAGAGTGACACACACATTTTATATATATATAAAGAGAGAGAGAGAGAGAGAGAGAGAGAGAGAGAGAGAGAGAGAGAGAGAGAGAGAGAGAGAGAGAGAATGGGCACCCCAGGGCCTCTAGCCACTGCAAACAAACTCCAAACACATGTACCTCCCTGGGCACCTGGCTATATGTGGGCACTGAGGAATTGAACTCGGGTGCTTTTACTGTACAGAGCAAAACACCTTAACCGCTAAGTCATCTCTCCAGCTCCATTTTTGTTTTTTGAAGTAGGGTCTTGTATAGCCCAGGTTAGCTAAATAGTTGAGGGTATATCCTTGAACTCCTGGGCCTCCTGTCTCTATCTCCTGAGTGCTGGGATTACAAGAATATTCCGCCTTCCCTGACAATCACTACTTTTAACTAACTTCATTTCATGCTATGTTTTAAAAAGTTAGGAGTCTATCTCATAATGATTTTTCTAGATATGATAATCACTTTGAATTTATGTCCAGATAATTTATTATTATTGTTATTATTATTTTGAGATAAAGTTCTAGCTGAGGCTGACTTCAAATTCCTTTGTAGCTGAGGGTGACTTTGAATATCTGGTCCCTCTGCCTTCACTTCTCAAATGCTGGAATTACAGATGTGGGGCTGGGCATCAAACCCAGGGCAGCCATAGGCTAATAAGCAAACATTCTACCAACTAAGCTATATGCTCAGTTCAGTTCAGATAAACTTAGTATAATATTTTATCAGATTCTCAGAATAGTCGTTGGACATTTAAATGGAGAGAGAATCAACATTTTTTAAATGGTTAGCCTGCCTTTTCGTCATCTTTCGGTTTACTTTTGTCATATTTCTATATTTTTTTCATGTGAGTATATTAATTTATCATGTTTTCTTCACATGAGTATAACTTTTGATCTCTATAATTGTTTCTAACCAACTGTTATGTTTTTTAATTATTTATTTTAGCTATTTTTCCCCAAATTTATTGTCAATAATTAGATACATTGTATGAGCAAGTCTTATGATGGTACCCCCATTTCCCTCCTCCCTATCCTCAACCTGCTGGGGACCCTCCTCAGTGGGCTTTCTGGACCTGTCCATGGGATAGGGGGTTATGGGTTGTAAGAGAGGTAGCCAGTTTTTTTTCCCCTTCTTTGTGTGTTGCTGCTGAGGGGGGGGGAGATGGCTCTGGGTGTTCTCCCCCCTCCATGGCTCCTACAATCTTTCCACCCCCTCTTCTGCTCAGATCCTGAGTCATAGTGAGTTTTAGATCTCCCTTACTGCTGAGGTCTTAAGAGTCTCTGGATTTCTGCTTTGGACGGTGTTGGGTATCCTCAGTGTCTGTCTCCATTATCCTTTCACAGGTTATCTGATTTGCTATGGAGGTAGGTCTCTTGTTCATCTTGCCTCTTCCTCAAAGGTTTTGTTTGGGCTGTATATCATAAGTTAGAGACCAAGACATCTTCCTTTTACAATGAACTTGATATTAGTAGTAATTCCTTTTTAAACCATTGATCTGATTCTGATTAAGCTTTACTTAGTGAGAGCTGGAGAGATTGCTCAGTGGTTAAGGCACTTGCCTGAAAAGCCTAACGACTGGGATTTGATTCCCCAGTACCCAAGTAAAGCCATTTGTACCAAAGGGCCCATACATCTGGACTTCATTTGAAGCAACTGGAGGCCTCACTCTCTCTCAGCTTACAAATAAATAAAATATCAAGAAAACAATTTACTAGTGAGAAAGAATATCAAAAACCCTTAGACTACAACCCCCTTCTTGCTGGATTTTTAAAAAACTTTTTATTGACAGCTTGCATAATTATAGACAATAAACCATGATAATTCCCTCCCTATCCCCCATTCGTCTCTATTTTGTTTTGATGTCATCATTTTTTCCTCCCATTTTGAAGGTCTTATGAAGGCAGTGTCAGGCGCTGAGAAGTCATGAATATCGAGACCATTTTATGTCTGGAAGATTTCATTGTAAGCAGTCCTACCCTTCCATTGGCTCTTACAATCTTTTCACCACCTCTTCTGTACTGGACCCTGCACCTAGGAAGGTGTGATAGAGATGTCCCAGTGCTGAACACTCCACTGTCACTTCTTCTCAGCCTTATGGGACTTTTGAGTCATCCCAGTGGTCACTGCCATCTGAAAAAAGAAAAACTTCTCTAGCCAAAAGTATGCTGGATGTTTTAATCCAAGACGGGAGGCGTTTGGCCTATGTAACTGAGCTAGAAGGCTCTTCAGATCTAACCACTTATGCTTGCTAAGCTAAAAAGCTAGAGTATGGGCAGCATGCCTTATATCCAGGAGAGTGTTTCATAATTATTAAAGATTCTTTTATTTCCATGATGACATGACCTCAGAAACCATATTTTTTCCCCCTGTTTTTCTCATTCTTTGCAATTTTGAGTATATTGCTTAGGTCAGGGCTTTTTTTTTTTTTTTAAAACTTGTGACCCCCTTTTATGCCTGTGACCCTGGATGTATGAGTATATAAAATAGGCATGCAGATCAAATGTGCACTGATGATGAATCAAATAATAATTTATTTTATGGGGTGGAGAGATTGCTCAGTGGTTAAGGTGCTTGCCTGCAAAGCCTAAGGCCCCTCCGGGTTCAATTCTCCAGTACTCATATAAGCCAGATGCACAAAGTGACATATGTATCTGGAGTTCCTTTGCAGTGGCTGGAGGCCCTGGTGTGCCATACTTTCTGTCTTTGTCTCTGTCTGTATCTCTCTGCTTGTAAATAAATAAATACATAAATAAAATATTTAAAAATATTTAAAACAACTGTTTGTTATACATGCAATTTCACCACTCATTAAAGATAAAAGTAAATTGCTATGCTAATGAGATGATGTGTTTCCTTATTTTTTTCAAGAATTTGTCAAATATTACATAGGATAAAATCCATGCTAGAAAATTATTGTTTATCTGTGGAAATAGCTGACTGATAGACCATTTAATCAAAGGGATTTAGGGCTGGGATATGGAAGAGCATTTACCTAGCATGTAAGAGTCCCTGGGGTTTGATTATCAGCAGGGAAAAAGAAAACAATTTGGTATGAGATTTTTATAAAAAGCTCTAAAAAGCTAATAAAGAAAAGAAAATACAATAGGAAATTATCCAATAGGGTCAAAGATATGTGAATAGGCAATTCACAGAAAAGTAGAATGGCCAATAAATAAATGAAAAATACATTAGTTTTTCTTCACTAGTTAAGGATAAGTACAGAATGAAATGAAAATGGATACCTTATTCTATCCATAAGACTGGTAAAAATTAATGTCTGGCAATAATACAAATCTATAAAACCTAGAAGAATGTAGCACTTTTATGTACAGATAGAACAATGTTCAAAGACATATTCCCCACATAAAGAAACATGTGAAGAGAAGAGTGGAATACTTTAAGCCAGGGATTAAATTTAGGTTACACAGGGAATTCTTGGAAATCAATAGGGGGAAAAGGGCCATCCAGAAGAAAAATAGGGGAAGAATCCAAGCAGGCAGTTCACAGAAGGAGACTTGAATGGTTGGCTGACCAACCTGAAAAGCGACTACCGCTTACACGGGTGATCAGAAGTACAAATTAAAGCACAACAGTGAGGCCTGCTTTGTGCCGTCCGTGCTGGCAGAAGTTAAAATGTCACGAAGTGTCTTGTGATGTGGAGGTGGGGATGTGTGCACCCACATGATCTGCTGCTGCTACTGATTTTTTTTTGAGACCAGTTAGACAATATTTATTAAAACTAAATAATTACATAAGTCTTAACCCATAAATCATTCTGAACCAAATACTATAGCCTGGATGGCTTAATCATCAAGAAAGTATTCCCCACAGTTTTGGAAACTAGCTGTGTGAGAGAATAAGTGTTTTGTGCCTCTGAGTTGTAGGGTTATCGCCCTAGTAATGTGTAATATTGTGGGAATAGCCCACTAATTTGGGTTAATGGTATGTGGAAAGGTAATTCATAGAAAAATCATTCCTGATTTCTCTTCTTCTGTGTGTCCCAATCTTATTAGGACACCAGGCAGGTTGAATTAGGGTTTACCTCAATGGCTCAATTCTAATGTAAGCACTCCTTAAAAGCCCTGTTTCCTAATATATTTGTATTCTGAGATACAGAGGATAAAACTTCACCACATGGATTCTGACAGGTTGTATGTAGCACAGTCAATTTACATAGGTACATAGACCTGTGAATAGACATCTTTTTTCTGTAAAAATATATTTATTTATTTGAGAGAAAGTAAAAGAGAGAATGGGCGTACCAGGGCCTCTTACTACTGAAAATTAACTCCAGATACATGTGTCATTTTGCGCATCTGGCTTTAAGTGGGTACTGGGGAATCAAATCCTGTCCATTAGGCTTTGCATGAAAACACAAGCCATCTCTCCAGCCCATATATAGCCATCTTTATGACAACATTGTTTCCCCTAGCGAAGAGTTATAGATATTATGTAGATGTTCTTAATTGGGGATATGAATGATAAAACACCAACCATATAAATATACCAGATAGAATGTGTCACAATGGAAAATAAAGGAACAAACTAAATTCCCGTGATAGTCAGAATTCATTTTGTCTCTCATATCAAGAAGTCGGGTGGTAGGATATTACCACAGATGACACCAAGACTCTGCTGTGTCATTCTTGCTTAGCTTTGCAGTAGAATTATTTTATTTTTAGGCATCAAACTAGATACAAGAGAAGAAAGGGACAAGAGCCAAGGCAAGCGTATCTGACTATCTTACAGGGGAAGAAAGAGCTTTACCCTTAGAACAGTCATCTGCTGACTTGTCACTGACCAGAATTCTATTGAAGATCATCTGAGTTGCAAAGAAGGCTGGAAAATCAAGTACTTTGTGCGCATAGCAGAAGACAGAATGGAAGAGTTAGCTGAGACTATATGTGGAGTAAACAAATATGCAGTATTAATATATATACATATGTACACATATATATGTATACATACATATACATATATATTTCAACATAGACAAACCACAAAACTATATATATAGTAAGAGATACTATATATGTAGTAAGATATATCTATATATACATCTGTATCTCTATCTGTATCCGTATCATCTCTATATCATCTATATCTATACCATTTATATCTAAATCTATATCTATATCTAATCTATCATATCTATATCATCTATATATATATCATCTATATCTATATCATTTATATCTCTATCTATCTTTCACCTATCTATCATCTATCTATCTATTATCTATCTATCTATCTATCTCTCTATCTATCTATCTATCTATCTATCTATCTATCTATCTATCATCTAATCATCTATATCTATATCATCTATATCATCTCTCTCTATATATACATATATAAGAACACAATACTGTTTGTGTAAACTTAAAGATCCATGCATACATAAAAGCTACCTATTGCTGTAGACACAGATGTCATATGTAAAAAGTTACAGCAGGTGAATTGGAAAGCAACTGTTAACTCCTGTAAGAACAGAGAAGAATAGAACCAAGGAGGGGGGGGGGCTACAGAATATAACAGCGGTAACAAAATAAACAAAAGAGGGTTTTCACAGACCATTTCCATTCTCGCACCTTGAATTGAGGAATGCAACTGATTGTGTCAGTCTGATTCAGTGTGCTCAAGACCCACCAGGGGAAAACTGGATTAGCTTGGAGTCGAAGTTACTCAGACAGTTGGGTAGGCTTATCATGTGGAATTAAAGATATGCAATTCCTTGTGTTCAAAATGGAATGTAATTATCTTACTTCATTTTTGATGAGTTACATTCTTTTGAGTACTGTTGAAGTCCTTAGGAATGATGTTAGAGTTGAGGTTTATTGCAATTGAAACGAGCAATTATTTATTTATTGCAGTTACAAATTGCATTTATTCTTTGGACAATTTAGGATATTATGATTTTTTTCTTCTGTTGCTGAGGTTCACACCCAAGGCTTTAAGCATGCATGTGCTCTACCATAGAGCGACCTCCCCACCCTGCTGGGATTCTTGCAAGATTATTTATCTTTGCTGTTGTGCATATATTTCTTTTGCATCCGTGTGCAAATTCAGCCGACTTTCCTTTTAGAGAGTCAGTGGAGACATGGATAAATAAACATGGCTTCTTGGTAGTGGAATCCATCACTCTAGTGTTCTGTTATTATCTTTGGAAACGGAGAGTGTGGGAGAAAGGATTTCCTTCCCCTCCAATATAGCCTCAGTAACGGAGAGGCTGTCTGTTCTGGAATGAAGCAGGTTGGCACAACTCCAGAAGGCTTATGTGGGAACGAGGCACAGAGGGTTCTAGTTTTTAATTTAATGACATTCTTTTGCTTTTAATTCAGTCTCCTATCCTTTAACCATCCTATAACCCAGTCTTCAAAAAAGAAGCACACACAATTTATTAATAAGCATTAGTGTGCTTTCCACGCTCTTAGCATCAGTTGCACTTTGAAGGCAGTTCTGAAGTGCTTCCATTTAAGAACCACATTTCCTTATTTTCCATTAAATTATTTCCACAGATTGGATACATGACTTCCCTAGTGAAAAATATTCAATTGGCTGAATAAAAATGTGTGAACTTAATGACTGTCCATTTCTTAAGCAAGAAGAACAATTCATTTGTTAGTTTTCACAGCAACTCTGTAATACTTGGTTTGTAAAAACCAAATTTCATACCAGCCTGGTGTGATGGTACACACCTTTAATCCCAGCACTTGGGAGGCAGAGGTAGGAGGATCACCATGAGTTTGAGGCCAGCCTGAGATGACATAGTGAATTCCAGGTCAGCCTGGGCTAGGGTGAGATCCTATCTTGAAAACAAACAATCCCCAAATTCCATAAAAAGAGCAGGATCTTTCCACAGAGCAATGATACTTGATCAGTGAGTTATTTAGCACTGTATTGAGCATTCTTTCGGATTCTGTGTGTAGTTCTAATAAGCAACTTCTCTTCACAACAGTTTTACACTCTCATTTCACAACACGTGGACAACAGGGTAAATGGTGGTCATTGTAGACAAGGCAATGGAGTGTAGAGTTTGAATTTGAACTCAGTTTCCCCCTCCTATTATGAAGGTCTTGTGTAGGTAGTTAGACCTGGGTTCTGAAGGCATATGGGAAAACCAAAATCTGTTGTGGTGAAACATAGCTCAGGAGAACCTTTGTTGAGATCCAAATTCATTGTTGAAAAATAAAGGAGAATGAAATGGTTAGATGAAAACAGAAACAAATTACTTATCTATATATTACAAATTGTGTGGCAACAGGGTAAGTAAATTACTGACAAAATTGATTTTTCATTTTTTTCTAGATGATTACCTTATAAGTTAATTTGAGAAATAATTCTACCTATTTTCTACCATGGGGAGAATATGCCAGTTCAGAAAATTAAAGTCATAAAACTATTAAAGAATCAATAACACTTGAAGAAATGTTATGCTTTGTTTCCAAATATGAAATATGATGTTTCCCTAGCTATCAGTTATTACATGAGTCAAGAAACTGCTGCGTTCAGGTATGAGAAATAAGTTTTTATTTTATTTTCAACTTTTTTGAATTTTTTTTTTTTTTGGTTTTTTGAGGTTGGGTCTCACTCTAGCCCAGGCTGACTTGGAATTCACTACGTAGTCTCAGGGTGGCCTTGAACTCATGGTGATCCTCCTACCTCTGCCTCCCGAGTGCTGGGATTAAAGGCGTGCGCCACCATGCCCGGCTTATTGATAACTTTCATAATTAAAGATTATAAACCATTATGATTCCCTCTCCCTCCCCCTCCCCAATGCCCCCCTCTCAATTAGTCTATTTTGTTTCAGTGTCATCATCTTTTCCTCCCATTATATGTAGGTATTATCAGGCACTGTGAAGTCATGAATATCAAGGCCATTTTGTGTCTGGAAGTTTGTGTTGTGAGCAGTCCTTCCCTTCCTTTGGCTCTTACAATCTTTCCACCACCTCTTCCACAATAGACCCTGAGCCTTCGAAGGTGTGATAGAGGTGTCTCAGTGAGAACACTCCACTGTCACTTCTCAGCACTATGGAGTCTTTTGAGTTACCCAGTGGTCACCACCATCTGAAAAAGAGAAGCTTTTCAAGCCAAGAGTGAGAGTAACATTATTCTTCGCGTATGCTTATTTAAAAAAATGTGCATGTAAAGCATTTTGGTTGCCATAATATATGCATTCAACCAGACAACAGCAGGCATTACTCCCTGAGGGCTCATGACCTCCCCAGCCATAGGGTTTTACTAGGTCTTCAGTACCAGGAGAAATAAGTTTTATAAGGAAGATTCTTTCAATGCAGAACCCCCATTTTGCTTTCCTTATCTCCAGTAGACTCCTCTTTTATCAGAAAAGAAACTGTCATTTTCTACTTTGAACAATAATTGAGAAGGAGAGTGATGTTTATTTTTGGTAAATTGAAGGCTGTAGCATGGCTGATGTGTCTGTGGCAAGTTCAGGGGCAGGAA
Organism: Zapus hudsonius; assembly: GCA_004024765.1. Lineage (NCBI taxonomy): Eukaryota > Metazoa > Chordata > Mammalia > Rodentia > Dipodidae > Zapus > Zapus hudsonius. The sequence goes on along the minus strand of PVHP010009348.1, from coordinate 25,398 downwards.
GAGAGAGATCACTCTTTGATTCTCTAGCTCTCCTTTACTTTTGATTTTTGCGAGAGTTAATTAACTTGATGCATGTGGTATACACAAATTTTGTTTTTGGTCAAGACAAATGTGTGGTGTTTACTGATTTCATAGCTAATTAGATAGTAAAAAAAATTTACTTTTAGGGTAAATCAGGCAAGTAGATGCTCATGCCTTTTCAAAATGATTTTTTTTTGAAGTAGAGTCTCACTCTAGCCCAGGCTGACCTGTAGCTCACTCTGTAGTCTAGGATGGCCTTGAACTCACAATGATCCTTCTTCTCAGTGTCCCGGGTGCTGGGATTAAAAGTGTGTGCACCATGCCTGGCCGCAATGAATGATTAGTTGACTATGTAGATTGTATGAGAACTTTGTTAGTCATAATATTGTATGCTTATGCAATGTATAATAATACTATGATAATAAAATCAGTATTTCCTAAAACATATTATATTTTATATATATTGCTTATATAATATATATATATAAAATGGGTGATTAGTAGTCATTAAATGGTAATTAGAAAATATAAATTGAACAGATTACATCAGATGTATATGTACAAAATAAAATGTGTTATTTCTTTTTTAAAAAGTATTGGGAACTAGAGAGATGGCTAGGTGGTTAAGGTGCTTTCTGCAAAGCCTAAGGACCCTGGTTTGATTCCCTAGTACCCATGTAAGGCCAGATGTGCAAGTGGCTAGAGGCCCTGGGGTGCCCATTCTCTCTCGGCCTCTCTCTCTCTTGTAAATAAATAAATATGTTTTTTAAAAGTATTGGGCTGGGGAGATGGCTCAACAGTTAAAGGAGCTTGCTTGCAAAGCTTACCAGCCCAGGTTCAATTCCCCAGTACCTACATATAGACAGATGCAGTTGCTGTGTCTGGAGTTGGTTTGCAGTGGCCCATTTTTTTTTTTTCTCTCTCTCTCTCTCAAATAAATAAATAAAATATAAAAGTATCCTCATTTACTTATGAGAGAAGAGAGAAAGAGAGAGAGAGAGAGAGAGAGAGAGAGAGAGAGAGAGAGAGAGAGAGAAATATATGGGTGTGTCAGAGCCTCTTGCTGCTGCAAACTCCAGACACATGAGCCACTTTGTGCATCTGGCTTTATGTGGGTACCAGAGGATTGGTATCAGGCCATCAGGCTTTGCAAGCAAGTGCCTTTAACTGCTGAGCCATCTCCCCAGCCACCAAATGGGATATTTCTGATTACCTTTTCTAAACAAAATTTCCAAGGTATGCCAAGATGGTGTGTCATAGTTGAATGAAAATATGTAACATTATGTGGGACATGATGGGGATTTAGAATCTAATGACGCCCTCACCTGGTTCAACGAGGGATTGCATTAATGACTAATGGCTTTTTAACAAATTGTAATTATCAAAGAATTGAGCTGTGAGTTTTATGAAACAATATGGGAAAAATTGAAAGTGTGAAAAATTAAGCCAATGTGTCAGTTATAATATTTTACAAAGTAAAACTAATATACAAATACCTATTATTAGAATTTCCTAATATTTTGGTCTTTTACTTTTTTAGTCTTTGAAGCAGACTATAGAGAAGGAATACAGTAGAAAAGAAATATCTACGTATCTCTCTACATGGAGTTATTGGTGATATATAACCAATAACAATTTTTAAAAATATATTTATTTGTTGATTTATTTATTTGCAAGCCGAAAGAGATAGAAGAGAGACAGAGAGAATGGGCACACCAGGGCCTTGAGCCCTTGCAAATGGACTACTGAAACTTGTGTGTCTAACTTTATGTGGGCACTGGGGAATCGAACTGAGGTTGCTAGTGTTTGCAAGCAAGCACCTTAACTGCACTGAGCCATCTCTCCAGCCTACCAATAACAATTTTTAATTCATGATTTTTACATTACTTAAAATTTTTTAATTTTATTTTTATTGAGGCAGGGTGTCATGTAACCCAAGGTGGCTTGAACTCCTGAGGGCTGAATTACAGGTGTGTGCCACCACATCGGGTTTTATGTGGTGCTGGAAGTCAAAACCAGTCCTCATGTATGCTAGGCAAGCTTCCTACTAACCGAGTTATATAGTCAGCCCTTAAATTACTTTTATTAGGTTCACTTAAATTACGGTTGTAAAATCTATTGGCATATATCTAAAGGTGAAATAAATACTGCTTTTCTCGGGTACTTGACTTTATTTTCTGTTAAAAATAATTGGGAGAAAAAATATTTGGAGTAAGCCTGGTGTGCTGTCTGATACCTTTTATCTTAGCCCTGAGGTAGGAGGATAGCCTTAAATTTAAGGCCAGCCTTGGACTAGAGAGTGAGATCCAGGTCATTTTGGACTAAAGTGAGACCTTGCCTCAAAAAAACAAAACAAAGCAAAACAAAAAAACCCCACAAAACAACCCACACCCACTCCCAAAATAGAATATTCTTAAATAATTTGGAAGTTTGGTAGTTTCAGGGAGGTATCATAGCATGTCTGTTTTAATATTTTTATTTCTACTTGTATATATCCTCAAAGCCATTTTGAGATTTATAGTGTTTGTGGTGTATAATGTCCATGAAAGATGTGTTTGAACCTTGATCCTGGACCATTTTTCATTACTTTATTGCAAATTCGGGGAGCAGAATGTTGTGTTTGATGCTGGTGTGTGGCTTTAAGAGCACCCATCCCCCCCTCTTGCTTGAGCCACTGTGTCCTGTCAGTCATCCTGAAATACACTAGGGTGCTTGTCAGGCTGTTTGCTTACAGATGCATCATAAGCCACATTGTGACCCACAACAGTGGCTCGGAGTCTCTAAACACCAGGAATTACTTAGACAGTTGGGGTTAGTATCTCCGCAGGGCGATAGTCTCCTGCAGTGGGTGAGTGGAGTGTCACACTTCTTATGAGCAAACTTTGCTTTGCAAGGCAAATCCTAACCATTCTAGCTGACGTGCTGCTCAGTTAGTGTTGGTTGGAAATGAAGGGACATTATTTCTATAAAATAGAAACTATGCTGTGCGATTATTACTTTGCTGATGAGTTTTCCTTTTAGTAACACTGGACTGTCAACTACTTTTCGAAAGTTCCAGTTTTAAGTGTCTACTCTTCTGACTATCAGTGGGCATTCTGGATTTAGATAAAAAATGTGATTCTTGAACGCATTTTTTTTCTTTCACAACAGCTCAGGCTGACTCAATTCTACTATTGGAAGCATTTGTTGGTGGTTTTAAAAATAGCACTAAAACAAATTCTCATATGCCAATGTCCAAGCTATAGTGGTCTTAAGTCAGAGCCTTTAAAATTCCCAGTTTAACCGAGCCATTATTATATGTGACTGTATGGAACCCAGTAGGAGCTTTGTTCCTTTGATATAAAAATTGTGCAATGAGCGGTTTCTTTATTTGTGCAAACAATTTTATTCCTATTACAGGCCTCTAAACTTAAGTGCACTTAAGTGCATGAGAATATTCCCCGTATTATGCAGCCTTAAATATTTTTAAAGAGAGAACTGATAAAGCAAAACCAGACGCGGTCATGGATTTTGATACTTGTCTATTCAATCTTGTAATAGCAGCTAAGAAGTAACCAGGAAGTTAGTTTTGAGGCTTTATTTAAGGTAAATGAGAAGAGATTGCTTTTGCAGCTGCATGGAGTAGTTTCTATTTATTTACTTCTTGCCTTGTTCTACAAAGGATTTAAGGTGACTTACAAGGCAACGTGAAACTGAAGATAGGATAAATTAAATGTGAAGTGAAAGGAAAACAAGCTCAAAGACATAAAACACAGACAAGAATAAGACTCAAAAAAGAAGCAATTCTCAACTATGGTTTCATGTTGCTGGTGTATTATGGATTTATGGAAGAGAAAATACAGAATTTTAGTTATTATGGATGTCTACTTGTTATATACAGAAGTATTATAGGGGGATTTCATGTAAATCAGCTAGTTTCCCTTTCTTACATGGCAGTCTGGAGTGAGAAAAAGGTGTGAGATTGTGAATATTAAGTACACTTGAAATGTCACTTGTGTTTTGTTGGAACAAAAAGATGAGAAGCTGTGTCCATTAGACTCACAAGCTGATTTGTGTAGCATAACCATGGCCTCAAGTTTCCCAGGAGCAGAAAGAGAAATTGGTCCATTATTCAACTCACAAGGAAGATTGAAGAGGCTTATTTTTTTTTTTTTGGAAAAAACTATAATTTATCTAAATAAAGTCAAAGATCTACATATCACAACAGATAAGGTCAAACCAATGTTTAAAACAAAATGTGTGAGTTTATTAATACAAAGTTCTAGGATTATAAATGTGACTAGTTACTTTCCTTCTTTACAAAAAAAAACCTCTCAGTCGAGCAATACATTTAACTTGAGTTTCAACTTCTGTTATGTCAAAATTAACGGAATTAATCTAATCGGGAACAAAGTCATTGGGTGAGAAAATGGAACTCAGAGACAGAACTTCCTAATAATTTCAAATATTCACAAAACAACTATTCTCCTGGAAACTGGCAGCTCTGGGCTGTTTCTTGTATTATAGTAAAACTGGTGAGTGTAGGCTAAATGTACAATATGATTGGTATGATTTTATGAAAGAGAAAATGAGATGTAATTGAAAGACAAAATATAACAGTATAGCCAAATGATGTGGCATGCTCTTATGATCCTAACACTTAGGAGGCTGAGGCAGGAGGATCAAGTGTTCGAGGCCAGCCTGAGCAACAGTGAGACCTGGTTTCAAGAACAAAACAAAACAAAACAACAACAAAAAAACCTGCCAGGGTTTCCCAACATTGAGCTGAAAAAAGGAGGAAAAGATAAACTGGTCATTATCTACAACTTCGAGGAAAAATAAACTCCAGACACATGCACCGCTTTGTGCATCTGGATTTTACGTGGGTACTGGGGAATTGAACTCAGGTCCTTCAGCTTTATAGGCAAGTGCCTTAACCACTGAGCAATCTCTCCAGTAACCCTCCCTCCCCCGTGTAGTTTTTCTATGGGATAAAATATAAAAGGGATGGACACACAGAGAACCATTCTCTTTCTCTCTTGATACATTGTTGAAAATGTGTTCCTTTGAGAAATATAGGGGTGAATGTGGATTTCAACGTGAATTGACATTTTTATAAAGTAACTGTGAAGTGTATTATTAGTGGAGGGGTAATAAGATTGTCTTGTGAAATTCTTACATCCAGTGTTATCTTTCAGTTAAACCAGAAATTGTAGCTCTGCTTCCTTAAAAAAGGGGATATTAGATTTGACATTGATCAGAAGGACGTAAGACCTAAGTATAGGCAGACTCTTTTGATTTCCTTCTTTTCATATGATCAGAGCAATCTTGTTTCTTTCTTTCATTTTGAATTAAGGAAGTGTAAAGGGGGAGCTGGGGATTAGAATTTAAAGAATACCCAGCTAATTCCAATGCATCTCAGAATTTAAGGAGTACCTGATTTCTTGTCTATAAAGTTAAAGAATTAAAATTATAGACCACCAGACAATAAGGTATGGTGGGAGACTTTATTCAAAAGAAAATGGGGAATTACAGAGATCTCCAGCCACTAGTGTGGGGAGAGCACGTGGGAGAGTCTTTAGCCAAAATCTGTGCTGTTCAGCCAAACAGGCATAAGAAGGAGCGATAACAGAGAACTCCCAGCATGAGAGAGGTTCATGTGGGAAAGAAATCCAGCCTCTCACCACAGCCATTAGTGGGGACCTTACTAAAGGTCCTTCTGCTAGCCTGCCATGTGGGGAGACGGCTGGATTTCATATTTCAATGATTTATATGACCTGGGTCAGGTGAGTCAGAGAGACAGCTGGTTGGTCCATACCTGACCAATCAGTTTCAGGATTTATTTTATTTTATTTTTTTTTATTTTTAATATTTTATTTATTTATTTATTTGAGAGAGAGAGAGAGAGAGAGAGAGAGAGAGAGAGAGAGAGAGAGAGAGAGAGAGAGGCAGACAGAGAGCCTCCAAGCCACTGCAAATGAACTCCAGACACATGCGCCCTCTTGTGCATCTGGCTGTATATGGGCACTGGGGAATCGAACTCTGGTCCTTCTGCATTGCAGGCAAACACCTTAGCTGCTAAGCCATCTCTTCAGCCCCAGTTTCAGGATTTAGATATGAACTCTAGTTAGAGACACCTCCCACTCAAGGGGAGGGGGTCAGGCATGGAATCTGGGAACTTGCCTGAAAGAGTTAACTGTCACAGAAGCAAGTTTAATTTTCATTGCTAAGACTAGAAGACACACATGTTTTAATTTTTGCTTGTTTCTTGTAAAGTCCATAGCACTTAAAGTTCTATCATTCTGGGGAGGGGAAGTGGCTCCATTTAATCATTTTTCAAAAAACATCAATAAGAGAACTGTCCAAAGTCTTAATAAAGAGAACTTCAAATACTTGAAGAAGCTCTTCAAAGTTTGGGTGGCAGCGTGTTCGTGATAAATGCAACATTATTTTATTCTGATGAAACCAATAGGTCTTGGAAGCCGAGGAAATTAAAAGTGCAGACTCTTGGGGATCCCAACACTTAATGCAGCTGACAATAGCGGTCCCCAGCCTGGGAGCACACCTTTCAAGTGCCACTCTGGAACTGATTTCAAAGGGCTTAGGATCCTTTATGAGGTTCTTGTGCATCAGGGTATTTTTTTTTTTCATTTTAGGGTCCTTTGGGCACATTGCATTTCTAATTAGCACAAATGTAGGAAATATGGTTTAGATTTTCATGTCAAGAGATTCAGTACAATGAGGCACCAGAGGGAAGATTTGCTTTAAATTCTTTTGTGATGGGCAGGGAGTGAAAGCACTCTTGAATAATAATTAGGAGTTCTATAGATGAAAGAGATGGTTAACCTAAATGCAGCCAGTAAATCCAGTTCTCTAACTAAAAACAGAATAAGAACATCAATTAACATGTGCTGAGCCCTTGCTAGTCTGGGTCCATCCTGAAGGTGGCACCTGTATCCAAGACCCACCTGTTGTAAACTCTAGTTTGTATAAAAGCAAATTCATTTGAAAGACAGAGACTGAACTGAGAATGCTGCTGATGGGGTTCCTTACTTCAACATAGCTGCCTAGGGAAATGTTTCCCCAGGTTCAACCACCAAGGCCTGGAAACATTCTCCTCATGGTGCTGATTGTGTAGGTTTGCAACACAATCTAGATTGTGGGATCTAGATTTATGGGATCATGGAGTTTTGCACCGTGGTTCCATAAAGCTTCTGAGGCCAGGCATTGTATGGGTCAGATTCCCCACAAAGTGGTGAGGTCTAAGACGCGGGGGAGACTTTTTTTTTTTTTATTTTTAAGATAGGGTCTTACTCTAGCCCAGGTGCCCAGGCTGACCTGGATGGAATTCACTCTGTAGTCTCAGGCTGACCTTGACTCACAGTGATCCTCCTACCTCTGCCTAAATGTATTTTTTATTAAGATGAACCCGAGACTTTAGGGGCCATGAGAGAATGTTAGGACTTAAAATGAAACAGTTTGGGTGTCAAGTTGACAAGGGGTGAATTTGGGATGGTTGATTTTAATTTTTATTTATTTATTTGCAAGCAGATAATGAGAGAGAGAGAGAGAGAGAGAGAGAGAGAGAATAGGTGTGCCCCGGGGCCTTCAGCCACTGCAAATGGACTCCAGATACATGTGTCCCTGTGCATCTGGTTTTACGTGGGTACTGGAGAATCAAACTTGGGTTATTAAACTCTGCAGGCAAGTACCTTTACTGATGAGCCATCTCTCCAACCAAGGATGGTTAATCTTAATTGTCATCAGCTTAACTGGACTTTAAAAATTATGTATTTATTATTTGTGTGTGTGTGTGTGTGTGTGTTGATGCTGCAATTAATTGAATTCCTGTCTGGCTTTATGTGGGTGGCTTGCACATCCTTGTGATCTTCTAACATTCCTGTCTTTTGTTGCCAGGGTACAACTCAAATACAATATGGTATGTGCTGTAATGGAGGCATGCAAGGCTGTTAGAGTTATGAGCTATTTCATCCTTAGTGTATGCCAAATGTCTGCCCCTTATGCTTCTAAAAATGAAATGTGTGTTAAACTAAATGAACTTTAGATCGATTTAAGTTTAATTTCAAGCAGGTAATAAAGGGAAAATGCGAGCATTTTGTGGCTAAAGAGAGAAGGAGCTACATGGTTGGGTTTGCCCTATCTTGAAATCTATTCCTGGAAATATCTATTACTCCTATCAAGAGATGTGTTCTCTTTATATTCTGAAAACTAGAATTTTATCATTGTCTATCTCCAAACCTGTACCTTCTCCACTTTATAAAACCATTTCTTAACTGCTGAGCCATCTCCACAGCCCTGTAAAACCATTTCTATTGCATAGGAGTTAAAAAGCGGTAGATTTTGCAGGGCGTGGTGGTACATGTCTTTAATCCTAGCACACGGAGGACAAGGTAGGAGGATCATTGTGAGTTTGAGGCCAGCCTGAGAATGCAAAGTGGTTAGCATGGGCTAGAGTGAGACCTTACCTCGAAAAAACAAAAAAACATGAAACCAAAAACAAACAAAAGAAAAAGTGGTAGATTTCAAGTCAACCCAAGGAAGAGTTTCACACCAGCATTAAATGGTACAGTGAACCTCCCATTATTTTAATTCACTCAAGCCCAATAAATTGTGGCAGAGAAGCTGGTTGTAGGAGGCATTCTTGAGTGTTTGGAGGCACTCCCTAGCTCATGATTTTATAGATTATAAAATGCAAATGCTTTACGATGAACCACCTACAATCAAGCAGGGCTTCTGTATGCACTCCTGTTGTGGCATTGCTGTGTGAGATTGGGAATGATTTGTCAGGCTTTGACCTTGCTAGAACTTCACCTGCAAAGCTTCAGTCTTCTTTCTGCCTCATACTGTATCGATGGCCAATCAGTCAAGATCACCGAATAGGACAGATGTAAGAGATCAGAAACATTTTCATAAGAAACAGCATTGATGTGAAGAATAATAATCTTGTACACCCAAGGTTCTTCAAGGACTTGTTGGTTTATTATTTAAAAATTTTTATCACGGAAAGGTGAACTTCTGGTTAAATTAGGTTTGTATTTTATCTCAGCTGAAGGACCTTCTTGTACATATGGATACTTTTTACTTTCCTTACTTTTTCCCCCCTTCTTTTACTTCTGATTTTTGGTGTTCAATGCATTTTGGAAGCCCATCGTGAATGTTGCAGTAACATACTTTTAAAGTATATCATATTAAAGTATAAAAGTATAAAGTATAAAGTATTAAAGTGAAGGCTCACACAGATTTTAGTTAAGTTTACAACCATCTCCTCTTTTGTCCCTGAGATGTAAGAATGCCAACAGTGTCAATAATATTGAATTTTATATAGGACAGTATGGGCTGTAGACACGTTAACAAGCAAATTTCTTAATAAAAGAGAATGCACACTCATTTGAAGGGACCCCAAGGTTATGTACTGAAAAAAGACATCTTATTGGGTAGATAGGCTCTGGGCTATGCATCAGGAAGGTCACCAAGGGAATATACTACCTGCCAACTTAGATGTGTCTGTGTTGGGGGAATTAAAATGATAGGCACAATAATTAAAAACCAAACCAAAACAAAATCCAACCCAGGCCAAAACATTTCTGTTATAGAGTTGCACTTAACAGGAAACATTTGGCAACAGTGTTTGGAGGTTTTTTGTTTTGGAAGCATATCTCCTATATTTCAGCTGAAGAGTTAGAAAAAAGAAAAAGAGACTTTTGACTTTTATAAATAAAACCAGTAAAAAAGAAGAGAGAAGAAAGATAATCAGGGCTGTGTTATCAGGTTTTGTGACATTGTATATTTATATGTCACAAGTCATAATTCATATTACCACCCCCACTATACTAGTATTATTATTTTTTTCCAGATAGGGTCTCACTCTATCCCAGGCTGACCTTGAATTTACTATGTAGTCTCAGGGTGGCCTCAAACTCATGGTGATCCTCCTACCTCTGCCTCCCGAGTGCTTGGACGAAAGGTATGTGCTTCCATACCCAGCAAGTTAATTCAATTTGAACAATTATTTTTAAGACAAAATGAAAGCTTTTTTTAAAAGTAAGGGCCAGGTATTGTCATTCATACCTATAATTCCAGCATTTAGGAGCCAGAGGCAGGAGGATTACTGTGAGTTTGAGGCCAGTCTGGGTTACAAAGTGTGACCTTGTCACAGTCAAGGAATAGTGGGTACTTTCTGTAAGTGATTAATGACAGAGTTACAGGTAGATTGAGAACAAGAAGACACAGTTGGTTGTTTTGAAGTGGGGATGGCACCCTGAGCAGGCTATTAGAGTTATATTTAATAAGAGAACCACCTAGAAATGTGCTTTATTTCTGCAATTAACAATGCTGCTGGTGCTATAGAAAACCACATTATATGTAGTTAGAAGTGGAAGAATAAAAATACTTAATACAGTTAAAAAAGGCAAGATGTGCCCTAGGACACAATACATCAATTGTCCTTTCTGCCCTTTACCTCGAATTGCTCATTATAATCTCTATGCTGCCTGTTCAATCTTTTGATACTATACATGAAATGATTAGTATGCATTGATGCTTTTAATGGTATAGGAAACCTTGGAGTATATAATTGTGCTTAAATGCTTTTATAAATTATTAAATTTGTCATAATTCGTTCCTTTGAGATTTCAGTATAATTATCTTTGTTTTTAATATTAAACTTTGCTGAAGACCCAGGGAAGAATTAGAAGTATTGTGAGAATATTTGATTATAAGCACATTTGAATTTCATTATTTCAATTATGTACAAATACTATGTTAAGTCACTGGGGACAGCCTTTGGAAGAGTCCTATTATTCTCAAGGACACTTCAGATATCCTTGCATTTAGAAACTCATGGAGTGCAACCATGTGGCACTCCATCTGAAGAAGAACAAGGCTCCTGGATGCTACAGCATCTGCCTCTATTTTTGTTTAAACAAATTTTGTTATTAATGTAGGCATTATCGAACATGAAGATAAAAGCCAATACAGGTGATCTCTTTCTTAGTTACAAGATGTTTCCTTGTCTTTGTTTCTCTGTCTCTCCTCTTTCATATCTCTCTGTCTCGTCTGTCTTAGGTGTACACTGTGGAAGGGCCTTAATGAAACACTGACCGGTCTGTTCACTCACATACATAGACACAGACAGAGGTCATGGATATCTTTGGACATACACAACAGCACATCTGTGGAGCTCGGGAAGGGTCTCACTCCATCCTTTTCTCAAGCCCTCTTCTTTAGAAAGAATTCGCTTTACTGACAAGCATTGTTTTCGTGTGTTTGTGTACAGGGAACATGTCGGTGGAAAGACCAATTTCCCTGAATATCGACCCTCAGGATCTGCAGGTCCAAACATTCACCGTAGAGAAGCTTCTGGAGCCTCTCATAATCCAGGTATCAGCACCATGGACATTGCAATGTGCAGCTGCTATGTTTTAGAAGAATAAAAAAAATAGAAAAAGCAATGAGTCAAGGAAAGATTTGGCCTTGTATGTGAATATATTATCTAAAATGTACAAATGTACAAAGGGAGGTATTTAGTTATAGTAATAAAATTCTGGAAATTCCCCTTTAGATTCTCTTGTATCACTTAATGGCACTATTTAAAAATATATATGCAAGTATGTGTATAAATATGTGTATAATTTTTTTTTGAGATGAGGTCTTACTATGTAGATCCAGCTGGCCTCAAACTCATGACCTTCTGGCCTCGGCCTCTTTAGTTCTGAAAATCATTTGTGTGCCTGTGTTCAGATGTTTATATAGTTTATAAATGATCTTTATATAACTTATCTTGACTTGTAGTCATGGTAGTTAGCATAGTGACAGTCACCTTTATTATAAAGAGAGCTTTAAGTGGTTTTCCCAAGATATGGTGGCTCATTTGTCATATAGTGAACTACCATTAAAATATCAAAATGCCTGAGAAAAGCAGCAACTTTAAAAATTCTGGAATAAAATCTTTCATGAAGTGAATAACCCTTTGATAACAGGCATGATGGTTCTCTGACTTATTTATCATGAAGTCCTGATTGCATTTATTGGATTGAAAAATATTTATTTATTTATTTATTTATTTATTTATGAGAAAGAGAATGAGCATGCCGAGGGCCTCTTGCTACTGAAAATAAACTCCAGGCACATGTACCACTTTGTGCATCTGGTTTTATGTGGGTGCTGGGGAATCAAACCTAAGCCAGCAGGCCTTACTATCAAGCACTGTTAACTGCTAAGTCACCCTCACCCCAGTCCCATGTATTAGATTTCTTAAAGTAGAGTTTTAACAAACATACACAATGGTAGATATTTCTATTTTTTATCTTTAACCCCCAAATTTGTTGAGGGAACTTTTGCCTGCTTTACATCTTAAATGTGCTTAATTTTCTTTCTTTTTAAAAAAATATTTTTGTCAGCTGGGCATGGTGGTGCACACCTATAATATAGCACAGGCAGAGGTAGGAGGCTTGCTGTGAGTTCAAGGCCAGCCTGAGACTACATAGTGAATTCCAGGTCAGCCTGGGCTAGAGCAAGACCCTCGGAAAACCAAAAACACCATTGTTTTTGTTTATTTGCAAGCAGAGAGAGATAGAGAGAAGAGAGACAGAGAGAATGGATGCACCGAGGCCTCCAGCTGCTGTAAACGAACCCCAGATGCATGCATCACTTTGCACATCTGGCTTTATGCGGGTACTGAAGAATTGAACCCAGATTTTTAGGCTTTGCAGGTGAGCACCCTAACCACTGAGAAAACTGTCCAGTTGCCTAAATTTCTTTTTCTAAGGACTCTAAACACTTAAGGTTTACTTGGATGAGAAATGACAGTGACCTTATGTAATACTGCTATTTTATCTGTGAGATGGATAGGTAGGGGAGTGGCTGTAGAGTACATGTTTTTACTTTGAACTTGAGATATTCTCCTAGGAAGGCAATTCAAACTGCATGTTTCACTGAAAACAGCTGGGATATATGTATATATGTATATATATATATTCACAACGTATTATTATTTTGTTGAGGCAGGGTTTTCATATGTATCTCAGGTTAGACTCAAGCTCAGGACTCTCCTCCCTCTGCCTAATGAGTGCTGGGATTATAGGAGCTCCTCACCATGCCAAACTTTATTTATAGCTTTTCTGATAAAGTTCACTGAAAATACTAGAAATTGGGCTGGAGAGATGGCTCGCCAGTTAAGGTATTTGCCTGCAAGTCCTATAGACTCAAGTTTGATTCCCCAGTATCCATGCAAAGCCAGATGCACAAAGTGTCAAATACACCTGGAGTTCATTTGCAGCAGCTAGAGGCCCTGGTTTGTCCATTCTCTCTCTTCTATCTCTGTCTGCTTTCAAATAAATGAATAAAAATATTAAAAAAGAAAATATTAGAAATCTCTGCCCACCTGGAGATGGGCCAGAGAAAATTACAGCACACTCACTTTACCTTTAAGAGACAAACATTTCATAAATATATTATGAATATAAATTAAGTGGAACTGATTGTTTATGCTTACCATGCCAGCTAATTGAGAGTCTGAGGGGTGGAAATTGTGTTTGAGACCAGTCAGGGCAACATTGTGAGACCCTGTCTCAAATATGTATATATACATATATGTGCTTACATATATTTGTATTTATATATAATATATATATATGCATAAAGTGTAGGAATAGATTTTATCTTACCTTTCTACTTACTATTATATTTAGATAATTTTTCATCCTTTTACTTGTGGTGTTGGGGATGGAACCTAGGGCATGAACATAATAGGCAAATATCATATGTGCTAAACATTTTTGTATGTAAATTTTTGCTGTCACCTTTGATTATTTCCCTAGGATTAAATATAAACAGTAAGTGTGCGAGTGAGCAAGTGTGTATGTGTGTGTAGAATATGTGTGGTGTGGTGTGTGCACATGAGTGTATACAGATGAATGTGCCCATTTACACAGAGGAAAACATCAGGTGTCTTCCTTTAGATCTCACCCACATGTTTCCTTGAGACAGAGTCTCTCATTCAACCTGGAACTGCTCTGTTTTCCATCACCAAGTCTCATTTATTCTATGGTCTCTGCCCCCCACTGACTGGGGTTACAGATGTATGTGGTCATGCCCAGATTTTTATGTGGGTGTTGGGGAATTCAACTTGGGCTGTCCCAGGCTCTCTAAGGCCCTTATGCTTGCATGGGAAGTACTCTCATCCATGCAGCCATTTCTCCAGCCACAAGCTAAGACGTTTTAAAAAATCCTTTTTCATACTTTTTCACTAAGGTTTTTGGAGAAAGTTTTTTTTTGTTTTTTTTAAAAAAAATATTTTTCTTTTTTAAATTTTACTTATTTATATGCAGACAGAGAGAAGAAAGACAGAGTGATTGGGCACACCAGGGCCTTTAGCCACTGCAAACGAACCCCAGATGCATTCGCCACCTTGTGTATCTGGCTTTATGTGGGTTCTGGGGAATCAAACTTGGGTCGTCAGGCTCTCCAGGCCTTTGCTTAGCCATCTCTCCAGTCCTCTAACAGATTTTTGCCCCCCTAACAGATGTTTTAATTGAGCACATTGCTATAGTTGTTAATAGAAATTCACATTAAGGGGTCAGAGAGATGGCTCAACGTTAAAGGCATTTGCTTGTAAAGACTTCTAGCTCTGATTCAATTCCCCAGCTCCTGCTTAAAGCTATATGCAAAGTCGTGCATGCATCTATGATCCCAATGTGCCTATGACAACGGTAGGGGGAGTTAGGAGAATTTGAGGCTCATGGGCTATTCTGGCATTTATTTGCAGCCTGGCAGTTTAATTTTCAGTGGAAAGAGACCTGTCTCAAAGAAGAAGGATCATACATACCTAGAAACTGTCCACTGAGTTCCATACACATGCTGTGGCACGTGTGCCCATGCACATGCATGCACAAATAAAAAATAATTATACACACACATATATAATTATATATCTAGACATGAATGAAAAGAAATCCACATTAGAAGATGCTTGGTCACAGTGAGTGTGTGTGTTTTCTAGCATGTTCTAAAACTACTACAGCTGTCTCTCTAAGTGTTTATTGATTCCACTTAGAAAGTTAAAAGTGAAGTAGTTTTATTTGATTGCAAAGAATATAGCTCTTTTAAAAAGTATGATTATGCTAATTTTAGGAGCTTTGATGTGGCATTCATGCTCTCCATGAACAGATGAGTCAGGGAGAGGAAACTCTGCCTATTTCATGATAATCTCAGTCATATATCAGTGCAATGCTAATTTTTCTTTATTGTTGCCAAGGTTTATTGATTTCTTAAAGGAGATTTGGTGTATCACTTCACCAATATATCAGCTGCAAAAACTTTCTGTAGATCTTAGCTATATTCAATTCAGAGAAATTAAAACCGTTAATAATATAGAATGCCTGCTATGTGCAAGAACTAACGTGCAAAGCAGAATCCTAGTAAACCAAAATTATCTGGATACATATTTAAATTTTATTATAATGTGTTTTCTCTTTGTAAAAGCTAGGTACCTTTTAAAGTCAACTAGTTATTATTTTAAAATAACTAACAATGTTGGATTTGATATTCAAACTTGGAAAAAACCTGTTGTTGGGGTTGGAGAGAGGGCTCAGAGGTTAAGGTGTTTGCCTGCAAAGCTTAGGTTCAATGACCTGGGTTCAATTCCCCAATACTACATAAAGCCAGATGTATAAAGTAGCAGGCATGCATTTGGAGTTTGTTTGCAGAGGCTAGAGGCCCTGATACACCTATACACATACACACACACACACACACACACACACACACACACACACACACCTCTCTTGCCTTGCAAATAAATAAATAAATAAAAGTCTGTTGTTTTAGTCATTTATCATTTGTCTACACAAATAAAAGATCTCTTTAAATTATAATAAGAATGAAGCTATTTTTTTTGAGATAGCGTCTCACTGTAGCCCAGGCTAACCTGGAATTCACTCCAGGCTAGCCTCAAACTCACAGCACTCCTTCTAATTGCTTACTGGGATTAAAGGCAGGCACCACCATGCCTGGCATGATTGAAAAAAAATTTTTTTTTTGAAGTATGGTCTCACTGTAACCAAGGTTGACCTGTAATTCACTATGTAGTGTCAGGGTGGCCTCGAACTCACAGCAATCCTTCTACCTCTGCCTCAAAAGTACTGACCATGGGTTCTGACTTGGTTTCCAGTACCAGATATAAATTCTCTCCTCATGTCCAATCAGAGAACAGTTGGTTACCCACAGAGGCTGCATGCCACTATTGAGCACAGTGTGTACTTATTGACCTGCTGGTTGATTTTGTGGTCTGCAGGGTCTCCTCTTATTCATGCTGTTGGTGATCATTTCCTCCAGCAGCTCCCACGGGGCTTCCTAGCATTATGAGGGCTAACCAGGTGGGAGCTAGTTTCCCAAACGCATGCTAGTCAGATATCCTGTGACATCTGCAGCTAGTGGTGTCTTCATCCATACAGAAAACATTTTAATTGAAGTTCATCATCTTTAAGTTTGTCAGTTTAGTAGCCCTGTTAAAATAGTCTCACCTTTGCTTATTGCTTATCTTCATTTTATATTCCTCTTGCATGCAGAGTTCCACAGAAATTATTTATCATGTGTATGCATGTAACCCACAATCAAAATTACATTTTAATTTTAGGAGTAATTAATTGGCCACAGATACAATTATGCTACTCCAATTTCTAAATCAACTTATTCATTAATCTTTATTTTGCTTTTTTTATAGTAACTAGAGACTTCCCTACCAAACCTGATTTATCCTTAATCCATTTTTTTCCCCTCCTGAACACAAGTAAATCACTGGGTCATTTTGCAGGGATGTTCAGCCAGGGATATATTTCAATCATTCACTCTCATTTTCTCAGTGTGATAACTTACACCGTTGCATCCCTCTGTAATAAATTCCTCCAATGGATCAGAAATAATTTTTTCTCAGCAATTACATTTTTATGATTGCAACTGTAGGCATCTGTACTTTATCACTCTCAAGACCCAAGTTTGGCAGTGCAATGCAGAAAACCCATTTATGCAGAGTTGTGCTTAAAAGAATTTACATCTCTGTGTTGTGTACTCTCTGAAGAGGATATAAAATGCTAGATCCTGCTACAGTCATTATATAATGGGTCCATCAATAATCTTATTTACCACCAAATAGAATTTTCTGCATGTCAGATTCATGTTGAGTGTGAGTGAAAGGGATTGAATTACTTAAAAATCTCTTAAAAGAAAAGTAATAAATTTCTTTTAATGTGTTATCTCTTACAAAGTTTTTTTTGGGCAAAGGTTCAGATGTATTTTTATGGTACAAATATATTCATTCCATGTTTTTAAGAGGTAAATACAGGGTTACAGCAACAGAAATGGACATTATTTTTCTGGCTCTCACCTCTTATTGGAACTCTTCGCCCTTTCCCCATTTCTACCTGCATAGTGTCTCCCACAAATTTTTTTAAAAATATTTATTCATTTTCAAGCAGAGAGAGAGAGAGAGAGAGAGAGAGAGAGAGAGAGAGAGAGAGAGAGAGAGAGAGAGAGAAAGAGAGAGAGCGCACACCAGGGCTACCACCTTGTTGGGTCTGGCATATGTGGGACCTGAGGAATTGAACTCGGGACCTTAGACACTGGAGGCAAGTGCCTTAACCGCTGAGCCATCTCTCCAGCCCATCCCACAAATTTTTTTAAATGTGCATTCTCTTCAGAATAGCTTTTCTAAATATAATAATATTCACTGGTCAAGCTTAAGAATATCTGGTAACCCCTGCATTAGTCAACATAAACAAGGTGATTAGATGACCCCGAATCCCCCAGGCTTAATAAAATTCATTTCTAGTCCAAGCTATAGTTTAATAAGAGTTATCTGGGGTCTTTGAGCAATGCAGGTACTCAGGAACCTGGGCTAATTTAGATTCCATCTCAATGTATACTTTTTCTATCGACGCACCAGGGTGAGAGGACATGGTGAATCAATCTAGGACTCCTGTCACACCCACCTAAATAGGACATGTTATTTCTACTCAGGTTGGTTCTGGCTGAGCCAATCAGGTGGTCAAGAATGGAGTAAGGTGGGAGGAAGTGGCCAAAGAATAATGCTTTGATGCTTTGTAGACAGTGAACAATACATTTGTTAAGAAATAAGACTCAACATATCTGGGCATGATAGTATATGCTAGAGAAGTTATTAAGAGACACATGGCAAGAGGGAAGTAGAAGCTAGTGGGAGTTAAAAGTTCCTGCAAAGAATTTGTTTATTCAGGTTCATTGCTGTCCAGTTACCAGTCTCTGGTGTTCAAAGCTATTTCATAGCTTTGGTGTGTGAAGAACATCCCTCCCAAAAAAATTTTTATGACTTGTCAAAGTCACAACCAATGATCCTTTCTGAAGTCAGTTTCTCACTTGATTTCAACCTGAAATAATCAATATACTAGTTTGGCATATTTTAAGATAGCATGTTGTTTGGAGGTGACTATATCTGGTGAGACCAGCAGTGAGTACCTAGGGTTGAATGGTTTTATCAGGATCAAAAGTGAAAGACAGGAACAGTTGAATCACAGTGATGGCTCTTCCAAACACCCTGTTTTAAATTTCTCCCAGCTCATAGGGACAACTCTCCACCACACCCCAATCTTAACAGAATTTTGTTCTCTTCTCCTTGAAGCAATACCAAAGCCAATCAACCAAACAAATATACAAACAAAAAATCAAGCAGGCAAGCCTTCATGCATATCAATTTATGCAAATAACCGCCCAAAAGCCCAAAGGGCTAGTTTTCCACTCTTATACGCATACATCTGATTGGTTAGCAGAGAAGGCGTCTGTCCACTTTGGCTTCTTTGCCTCCTAGAATATAATTTTCTTTCTTTCTTTTTTTTCAGAAAAGAAATCACTATCTGTGATTGTTCTGTCATTTCTACAGGTCACTTTGAACGAACTTGATGCCATTTGCTTGTGTGTTCTTGGTTTCACCTGCAAACTTCTTGTTTTGTATGGTTGTTGATTGTTTCATCAAGAGAATAAACACCAGGATTAAACTTGAAGGCTCTAAAGAATCCTCAAAGGCAATTCTTCACAGTGTTCATGTAAAGCACTTTATAAGCAAATGATGGAGTTTTTAACTCCAAACTCAACATGTAACCTTAAAAGTTAGAAAATTAAATGTCTTTTAAAAGCACTTACAGGCTCAAGGCTTAGTAAGTATAACAATGCTATTTTTATGGTAGGATGAAGACATAAACTTAATTCTGCTTTGATAATGTTTTAAGTTTAAAGTGACTCAGTATAGCTGAGTTGATTCTAATAAAGTGAATTCTTTAATTTCTTCATTCTTTAGCTGCCAGAAAACTGCTCCCACGGGAAAGCTGCTAGGCTGGAGTATTTCTTAGGAAAGTTGACAAAAAAAGAAGTGCAAGCCTCGCTTATGCAATGCATCTAATTATTGACAATAAATATGAAAAAAATTAAAATAAAAATAAGAAAAACCTGTAGTTATTTGAAGAAAATACTGTGAATCTAGTTGGAACACATGTGACAAGTGAATAAGGATCCCCACTGTCCCCCAGACCTGGGAGCTTGAGACCAGCTAAGGGCAGGCCTGATGCTTCTCAGCTGCTTCCTGGACCTTTTCTTCTAGAAGATTCTGCTTTTCTTGCTGTTCACCCCAACACCATCATCCTGCTTTCTGGATTCTCTGGCCATCCCCTGTCCACTCCACAGTTAATTTTTTTTTTTTGAGACAGGGTCTCATTATGTAGTTTAGGCTGGCCTCAAACTTCTCTTTCTCTTGTCTCAGTCTCCTGGGTCCTGGGATAATGACTGTGCCACGATGGTTGGTTCCTCTGTTAAAATTTTTATCCGTCAATCACAGCTCATTTTCCTCCATAAATTCATGCCAAATGTACATTAACTTAGTTTTGAAATATGAGCTGATTCTATAAGCACCCAGGTGGTATAGAATGATAAATCCAGGTCTATCTACCCTTAAAATTTTTTTATGTGCGCGCGTGTGCGCGAGAGAGAGACAGCAAGAGAGAGAGAGAGAGAGAGAGAGAGAGAGAGAGAGAGAGAGAGGAGAGAATGTGTGCACCAGGCTCTCACTGCTGTAAACGAATTCCAGATACATGCACCACATTGTGCATCTGGCTTTACATGTATACTAGGAAGTTGAATCCTGGTCAGCAAGCTTTGCAAGCAAGCGCCTTTAACTGCTGAGCCATCTCCCTACCCCCATCTGCCCTTTAACTAGATAGATGGGAATAATTGTGGTTCATATTGCTGGAAGGGTAGACAAGTCCCTGCAGATGTGGTCATTTTTACCACTTGAGCTGTGATTGGATCCTTAATAGATCCCCCTGGGCAATTTCAGGACACCCATGCACTTTTAGGAGATTGCTGAGGCCTGACACCTTCATGACTCTAGATCAGTGTTGGTAAACTTTTTGTACAGGTCTAGAAAATAAACAGTTTTGGCTTTGATGGCCAGAGAATTTCTATTGCAGCTACTGTACTGTTATAATGTGAAAGCAGCCATAGACAATATTTAAACAAATGGACATGCCTGTATGCCAATTAAACTTTATTATTTTCAGAAATAGGCAAAAAGGCAAATTTGTCTCCAATGGTAATTTTCAGGCCCCTATTCTAGACTGACCATTTCCTTCTGGGATATATCTGCACTCACTGCTTAAGGAAGGGTAAAAAATGGATACTATCTCACACACAGTTGAAAGCCTCATGTGATATAAATTATGATGAAATGGTTTGTGGCCAAGTCCTATGAGAGACACAGAAGCCTCTTTCGGGAGAAGAGTGCTCAGCAGGCACTTCAAGAAATTCCTGTTGCTGTTGAGATTCTGTTAGTCCAATGGTTTTCAACCCTCGCTGCACATTAGAATCACCTGGGGAGCTTTTGAAAATCCCCACGTTCAGGCCTCACAAAACCAGTTCAATCAGAATCTCTGGGAGTAGGACCAGGCAGTAATCTTGAAAGCTCCCTGGTGAGTACAATGTAAGAATGCTGTGCTGCCCATTATATCAGACAGTAGCAAGCCTGGCTCTGCCTCCTGGCTTTCCCGAAATCGGTGCCCCTTTTATAAAGTCTTTCTGACCTTATAGTTGCAAGGTAGGGAACGCTACAAGTTGAAGTGTAATAAATGTGGTTTGTGATTTTTTTTGCACATGAATTTTTAAAAGGAAACAACATTCTCAACTGATTTGTAAGATACCGATTTTCTTCAATTTAGACACATTTTTTTCTCATATTTCCCACCCTGAATGTTTAATTCTGAAATTAGAATGCATCTTATAATAGATATAAACATTTAATGTACCTTTCTTTTTAAACACTTCTTATTGACAGCGTTCATAACTATAGACCATAAACCACGATAATTCCCACCACCACTCGCATCACCTTTTTCTCTTATTATGGCCGTATTCATTAAATTCTTTTTTCTTTTGGTGGTGGTGACGGCGGCGTGTGCACATGTATGGAGGCCAGAGGAGGACATTGAGTGTCCTCTGTCATTCTTCTCACTTATTTCCTTGAGACAGGGTTTCTCACTGAACTCTCTCTTTTTTTTAATGCTAGCCTGGTTGATCAGTGAGCCCCCTCCCCAATTTTTTTACATGGGTGCTGGGTATTCATGCTTGACCAGTAAGCAGTCTTACCCACTGAGTCATTTTCTCCAGCCCCTTGATTTAAGTTCTTTTTAAAAAAAATTTTTTAACATTTTTTATTGTCCATATAAGTTACAATATTTAATGGGTAAACAATGAGTTGTTATCCCCAGATCCCCAATGCCCCTCTTCCCCATCCCCAATCAGCTGGATATCCTCCTCCATGGATAGTCTGGATCAGTCCTTGGGACTGGGGACCATGGATAGCCTAGGAGTCAGCCCCGTTCCACCTGCCTTAGTATGATGTTACTGAGGGGGGTGATCTCTCTGGGAGTTCTCCCCCACCATGGCTCTTACAGTCTTTCCGCCCCCTCTTCTGCTCAGTTCCCTGAGTCATGGTGGGTGAGTATTAAGGCTGCTTTATTGTTGATGTCTTAGGGGTCTCTGTACTTCTGCTTTAGGTTGTGTTGAAAATCATTGGTGTCTGTCTGGCTTATCCTGTGTTGGATTTAAGTTCTTTCCTGGCTTTTCATTGTTACTTTAATGTTTGATTTCTGCGATGAATATCCAGACCTAATTTTATTCATTTATGAGAGAGAGAGAGAGAGAGAGAGAGAGAGAGAGAGAGAGAGAGAGAATGGGTACACCAGGGCCTTCAGCCACTATAAACTCCAGATACATGCACCACCTTGTACATTTGGCTTTATGTGGGTACCAAGGAATTGAACTCAGGTCCTTCTGCTTTATAGGCAAGAGTCTTAATCACTGAGCCATCTCTCCAACCCAAGACCTAATTTTTTTGAGATACCCTTCATCACAGAGTCTGGCCCTGAGACTCTGGTAATAGGTTCTTTTCCTGATTCACTTCTGTCTCTTGTGGTAGAGAACCACCTGTCCTTAAGGACTCTTCTTGGAAGACCTGTGTCATCTTCATGGATGTTTGAAGTCTCTGCAGAATGCTCTTTGTTCTTATATGTGTCAGCAGTTATGATCTGTCGTTTGTTTTATAGCTCGTTGTGTATTTCTCTTATCACCATCCTGGAGCTCACTTATTTTTATTTCCTAAACACCTCGGATACTGTTCTGAACACAGTATATGCAAGATACATGTTTATTAGCTTGAGATGAACTAAAAGAAGTTTGTGGGTGGTTTTGGGAGATGGTTCAATGTTAATTCAGAGGTCTACATTTGCTGCAATCTACTTCAATCTCCTTTGGTACGTTTGTGAAGTCTGTGGGTTGTTTGGAATAGATGCAATTACCACTCTCTTAAGAAGGGCTCTCCCTCCCATCTCCTCCTGAAAACTGGAGACCTTTTACTGTGGCAGATCATTACTTCTACTTCTCTGCAGGTTTTTTTCTTTTTTTTTCTACTTTTCTAATGTCTTTCAAAATTCTGATGAAGTTTAGGCTAATCAATATGGTTTTTAAATGTCTTATATTTAATTTCATAAATTAACATTAACCGAAGGGAACAAACGTAGCCCTGAAGGCTACTGTGAGATATTGTAGAACATGTACAATTTTAAGAGTTTTTAGCTCATAAATAAGAAGAAATAGTTGTTAACATGGCTTTTTAATTAATTTTATTTATTTGTGAACAGAGAGAGACAGACAGAGACAGAGAGAGAATGAGGTTAAATGAGATACATATTTCTAATTTGACAAGATTTTATTGAGATTAGCCTCTCTGTAGTTCTCTGGTAAGGGGAATTTCTCTGGAGCCCAGGTTCTTGGTTCCCATAGGGTATGGGGCTAGGTCCCACTTCCAGTTAAGGGTTCCTAGTCACTGAGTGGATGTCTTGGCCCATTTAAAAGCTGTTGATTACTTCCCCTCCCCTGTTTTTGGCGCCTCTATTGCACAAGTGATCTGTTCTTGGCTTGCTGTTCTCTTCTAGAGGAGAGTGTGCTCAGCCTTCTTGTGGTGACACTCTGCATTTCACATATCTGTGGTTTCCACTTTCTCCAAGTATCATTGACCTATTTCCCCTGGCAGCTTATGTAGGGCCTTCCAGCACTGCATTTGCTACCCTCTGGGGGCTGGGTTCCATTCTGTATTCCGCAGGGTCTCTAGGTGTTTTTTGATGACTTTCTGTGGTTTCTTCAGCAATAGGATCTTACCTTTGTCCTGGGGTGGTTACTCAAGAGCTTTGACAGAATCCTGTCTAGTTTTAGGGACCTGTAGGTCACTTTGATCAACAGCTCAGCGTGGGAAGGAACCCATGACTAGGACTGGGAATTGCAGGTCTGATCTATTTTTCTAACATGGCTTTTTAATACCACAATGCTCATAGAGTTAAGAGGGGAAAAATAGAATTATATTGGGAAATAACATTGTCATAGAATATAAACGTGTTAACCAAGTTGACCTTTGAAAGTTTTCCACTGAGCTAGTGTCTGAGATGCTAAAGAAATTGTTTCAGTGATGCAATAAACAAAATTAAAACACAAGCTCATGTCAGAGTCTGCTGTGTTCCCCGAGTGTGCTGGTATAGCTCTGTCCAAGAGGACTGGAAGGTCGGTTCACCCAGTGTGTTAACCCAATTAATGCTCAATATCTATGGAACATCCCAGAAAGCACACCTGTGTTAGGAAATGTCATGAAACCTTGTTTTATACTCTAATCTTTATCTGTCTATCTATCTATCTATCTATCTATCTATCTATCTATCTATCTATCTATCTATCATCTATCTATGTGTTTATGTATTAATTTATTTGCAAGCACAGAGACATAGAAGAGAGACAGACAGATAGAATGGGTGCACCAGAGCCTCCAGCCACTGCAAATGAACTCCAGATGCATGCGTCACTTGGATTCTCTTAGAACTATATCTCCTACAAGGTCAAGCTCAAGATTTTAGTTCATTATAAAAATAAACAGGAGTTATTTTGAAGACTATGTGGAAAGTTAACTTTACTAGTTTCTGGTATTCCTTCAGAGATGGGGGGACCTTTTCAAATAACAAATTCACCCTCACCTCCTTCGTGAGCTACATCTGTGAGCCATTGAGGAGAGATGAATTGAGGTGATAAAAAAAATTTCAGCTTTCTCCCCCCCACCCACAGGATTATCAAGTCATATTTACTTCATGAAATATATGATATCATTGAAAATGTCATTCAACTTTAGTCAATATTATATAATTGTATTAGAGTATTTTAAAAAGATTCAGGTTCAAATAACATACAAGTGAATAACTTAAAAGTTTCAATGGCATTTTTAAAAAATGGAAGCATAATGTCCTTATACAATGCTCTTTTCACATTTCTTACTTTTCTGGCATTTATGATAAGGAACAAAGCATTTCTGGAATTCTCATTTTACTTTCAAAGGCTAGGCTATTCTGTGGAAAACATTTGGAGGATCCGAACAATAGAGGGGAAAGAGCAGTGGGATGCATCGTGAATTGTGGCAGTTAAAATTCACTCTGAGGAACATTTCAGACAATAATCCTTATTCTTCATTTAAACAAGAAATTTAAACTAACTGTTGTAATTCGTCTTATTTCTGACAAATATCTTTTAACTCTGTATTATGTGAAAGCGACAATAGCAAGATATTTGCCTTTTGGAGTTTTTGAAACCCCGTGTAGTATACCAGGCTTACTGTTATCTTATGACCCATGGTGAAGACCATGACCCTATCTATCTGCCTCCTTGTTCAGCATTTGAATATACTTTGCTAGCTGCTGTTATCACATGTAGCTTGGGATGGATGGGGTGAGGCTTCAGGAGCAAGTAAGATTAGGTCTGCTTTATGAGAGAGAG
>PVHP010009347.1:0-50527 GCA_004024765.1 Zapus hudsonius | reverse complement strand
ATCCCTCCATGATGGGAACAGTGGGGGGCACTATCCCTGCATGATGGGAACAGTGGGGGGCACTATCCCTGCATGATGGGAACAGTGGGGGGCACTATCCCTCCATGATGGGAACAGTGGGGGGGCACTATCCCTCCATGATGGGAACAGTGGGGGGCACTAGCCCTCCATGGATGGGAACAGTGGGGGACACTATCCCTCCATGATGGGAACAGTGGGGGGCACTATTCCCTCCATGGAAACAATGGGGGCACTATCCCTCCTATGGCTCCCTGGATTCCCTCCAAGCACCTGTAGCTGCTCTGCTTCTCCATCAGGCTCAGGAGCTGCCAGTGCTCACAGACTATGGGACCAGCGTGGCCCCAAGGCCACTTCCTCCAGTGTTCAAACCTGTCTGTACCTCACTGCTCTGCAGGGGCATCCCCTTGCCTGGCCTACCTCCCCAGCCCGGCTAAATGGAGCGGGAGGAAAGCCTGTGTGCAATGCCCTGCCTCCAGCCACACACCCGAGCAGCAACAAACCCATGGCTGGCAGAACTGCCCACTGGGTTTTTTGGGTTTTTTTTTTTCGAGGTAGGGTCTCACTCTAGCCCAGGCTGACCTGGAATTCACCCTGTAGTCTCAAGGTGGCCTTGAACTCACGGCAATCTTCCTACCTCTGCCTCCCACCACTGGGGGTTTTGAAGGCACTTTTCCTGAGGACATCTGCCCATGCTCCCCAAGGCACCAGGCCCTACCTGCCTACTCTGAAAGGCTACCTTATGGAGTCCTGTGTCCTTAAACTTCCAGCTGGACCCAGTTGCCAGCCCTGGCCCTGAGCCCTGACTCCAGGACAGAGCCTCCTTTTGGAAGGTCAAAGCCAAACCTCAGAGGTTTGGGGAATACCTTCCCATGAGAATTCCCTCCACTGAGAACCCAGACTCTGGGAATGTCAGGGTCCTGAAGGGACTTGAGGTCCAAGATCACAGACCAGAAGCTGGGATGAAAATTCATTCCAGAGCCTCACAAAGCATGAAGGGCAGGGGGGCGGGAGGATGTATGTATACCTCAGTTGGTAGAGTATTCACCTAGCATGCACATGTTTAGGTTGGATTCCCAGATAGAGTGGCATAATCCATGCACTTGAGAGGTGGAGGCAGGATGATCATAAATTCAAGGTCATTCTCAGCCAGCCTGGATTACATGAAACCTTGTCTCAAAGAAGTTTGTTTTTTTTGGGTGGGAGGAGGGTTTGAGGTAGGGTCTCACTCCAGCCCAGGCTGACCTGGAATTCACTATGTAGTCTCAGGCTGGCCTTGAACTCCTCTGGCTTCAAAGAATTTTAAAAAGGGAAGGCTGGGCATGGTGGTGCACACCTTTAGCCCCAGCACTCAGAAGGCAGAGGTAGGAGGATCACCAGTTCTGAGGCCATCCTGAGACAGCATAGTGAATTCCAAATCAGCCTTGGCTGGAGTAAGACCCTACCTCAAAAAAACAAACAAAAAAGGTTGGAGAGATTGCTCAGTGGTTAAGGTGCTTGACTGCAAAGCCTAATGACCTGGGTTTGATTCCCTAGTACTCATGTAAAACCAGATGCACAAAGTGGTACATGGATCTGGAGTTCGTTGGCAGTGGTTGGAGGCCCTGGTATGCCCATTTTCTCAGATTATCTCTCTTCTTTCTTTGCTTGAAAATAAATACATGTTAAACTGGGTGTGGTGGCACACACCTTTAATCCCAGCACTTGGGAGAAAGAGGTTGGAGGATCAAGACCACCCTGAGACTACATAGTGACTTCCAGGTCAGCCTGATCTAGAGGGAGACCCTACCTCGAATCGAAATACAAAAAAAAAAGAATGTTAAAAAGGGGCTAGAGACATGGCTCAGTAGTTAAAAGCACTTGTTTTCAAAGAATGAAGGCCTTGGTTCAATTCCCTGAACCTACGAAAAGCCACATACACAAAGTGGTGTGTGTCTGGAGTTTGTTTGCAGACAAGAGGCTCTGGCGTGCCTATACTATATGAGTATTCTGTCTCTCTTCTCTCTCATTCATAAATATTTAAAAAAAAAAAAGAGTGGATCTGCTGGGCAGGGTGGCACATGCCTTTAATCCCAGCATTTGGAAGGCAGAGATGGGAGGATTACTGTGAGTTCAAGGCTAGCCTGAGACAACTAGGTTCCAGGTCAGCTTTGGTTAGAGAAACCATACCTCAAATTAAAAAAAAAAAAAGGATCTAAAATTTGAAATTCAATTAATAATTAGGGCTGGAGAGATGGCTCAGCAGTTAAGACACTTGCCTGCAAAGCTCAACAACCTAGATTCAGTTCCAAAGTACCCACATAAGCCAAATGCACAAAGTGGCACATGCATCTGGAAGTTCCTTTGCTGTGGCTAGAGGCCCTGGTGCACCCATTCTCTCTCTCTCTCCCTCTCTCTCTCTCTCTCTCTCTCTCTCTCTCTCTCTCTCTCTCTCTCTCTCTCTCATCTCTCTGCTTGTAAATAAATATTTAAAAATAAATTTAAAAAAAATGGTACTGAGACTATGTGACCCAAGTGCCTTCAGGTACCGATCCCTGCAGGTGTGGAGGGGGAGGCTCCTTCAGGTGGCAGGCAGCACACTAGTTAGCAGGTAATTTTAACAAGGATGATCAATCAGGGCAAGTGAGATGTGTCAAAATGCAGAACCCGAGGAGGGTGAAGGCTGAGGCAGCCGCTAGCCAGCAAAGGGAAAGGGGGCGCGGGGCATCAGAGAGGCAGGCAGGTCACAGCAGTTCATAACCCAGGTAAGACGCTTGGGCTTATCCTAGGAGGGT
The DNA here is from genome assembly GCA_004024765.1 of Zapus hudsonius. Classification (NCBI taxonomy): domain Eukaryota; kingdom Metazoa; phylum Chordata; class Mammalia; order Rodentia; family Dipodidae; genus Zapus; species Zapus hudsonius. Next base: position 47,735 of record PVHP010009347.1, on the reverse strand, counting down.
TGGTGTGGGGCGGCCAGATTAGTCAGGAGGACAGTTGGTAGAGTGGGGGCAGGATGGGATGGGAGCCCAGGGAGAAGGTGGTGATTGTCCCTGGAGTCTATTCCCTGTGGGGGCCATTCCTACCTCCCCTCCATGGTCTCCGCTTTCCTCGCCAAGCAATCATGTCTCTCAGGGGTGGCAGGACCCTGAAGAGGTTAGTCACCACCCAGACCCTTCTGGCCTAACTCACAGCTTCTTTGCCACTGCCCCTTGGCCAAGGCACTGCATGCAGCCTTCTCTCTCTTGCTCATCTGTGCCCTGCCCTGCCCTCCGCAAGTGCTCCAAGATCAGTAGTTTTCATCAAGGCGAAATCTATTCAAAGCCCCTTGATTTCTTCAGGGCCAACCTGGCAAGCTTCCAAAATGGTTTCATTCCCCATCTACACCTCCAGGCAGATAGCCCAGAGCCACTGAGACTGTAGAGCAGGTGGGTGAGGCCAGGAGGGCTGGAGGAGGTGGGTAAGTGAAGGCACAGCCCCCCACCCCGCCTCCAGCTTTCACTATAAATTGCACGCTAATTGCAGCTGTTCACCTAGTCCGTTGAATGCCTACCGTTTACCAGAAGCACGGGCACTGTGATTATGTACACCATTAGCAGCCCTTCAATCAGGTCAACTGTGGCTTATTACTACACTACCACGTGCAGCCCACGCCTGCTTGTGCTGTTGCTCACTAGCCCCCTGTGATCTGCACCGACCCCTGAAGACGGCATGCACTCCCTACTGCCTCGGACATCTGTCCTCTACCTCTCCTGGAAAGAATCCTTGCTCCTCCGCTGTCCTTTTTTTGTTTTAATATTTTTATTTTTGAGAGAGAAAAAAGCAGTGTATGTAAGGGTGCACCAAGGTCTCCTGCAAACTCCAGACACGTGCACTATGTGCATCTGACTTTATGTGGATACAGGGGAGTCAAACCAGGGTCATTAGGCTTTAAAAGCACCTCTAACCTATGAGCCATTTCTCCAGTCTCTTGTTTGGCTTTTTGGAGACAGGGTCTTGTTCTGTAGCCCAAGATAACTTGGACGTCACTATGTACATAGTCCAGGCTAGCCTTGATCTCATGGCAATCCTTCCAGCCTTGGGAATGCTGGGGCCACTGTCCCCTTCGGTCTCTCCTTTCATTCTCCACTTAACCACAAGAACAATCTTACCAAACACACATTTGACCACTATCACCCTCCCACTGCCTACTTGGTGCCTATGACCTTCAGGCTTAACAAATCCCACTTATAAAATGCCCTGCCCTGCTACACCTGCAATCCCAGCGCTCTGGAGGTGGAGACAGGAGAGTCTGGAGTTTGAGGCCAGCAAGATCCTGTCTCAAGAAAACAGCTTAGTGAGCTAAGAATATTGTACAGATAAGTGGAGTCCCCAAAGGAAAGGGGTACAAAGAAAACAAATGTTCTGAATTTGATGAAAATGCCCCGCCTTTCAGCACAGCGTGATTCTGAAGGACATCTCACATGGTGTGGGGTTCATGCTCAGCTCCGCAGTGCCACCTCTGGGGGTGCTCCCTGCCCCTCCTCCCTTCTTAACCCATCTCTTCCTGGGGAGCCCTATCTGCTCACCCATCCATTAGCCCCACTAATAACCTGAGGGAAGGGGAAAAGGGAAACAGGTACTTGGAGTTGGGATGCCTGGGTCTTCTCAGAGAAAGGCTGATTAGGCCAGGGGTTCAGAAGCAGGGAAAGGCCTCCATACTTGTGCTTGTATTGTTCACTGCACAGTCACACACATGCACGCCCACATGCACACTTGAACTCCCAATCCAGCTGCCTCAGCCATCTGCAGGCACAGGAGAGACCCCCATAGCCCAGGCTTCCCTAACAGGCTTGACCAAGCTCGACTCTGGAAACTGTCACCCCCTCCAACCCTAGAGTTGTGCCCAAAGAACTTCCAACCTGGCCTGTCTCGGGAGCCTCCAACTGAGAACACAGGCTCTGTGGCTTTGTCCCCAGAAGCAGAGCTGGAGTGGCTAGCACAGAGCTCCGTCCACAGGCCACCAGTGCTCCAGGGCCATCCCTGGGTTCATACAAGTGAACTCAGCACACATACACCCCCCACTATGGAGCCCTCCCGGCAGCTGCCCCTCCACAGTCTTACCAAGGTCACCAAATGTGTGTGATGCAGTGTGTACTCCTAGCCACTCAGTGTTATAGACCAGATGGGGACCTTCCCTCTTGGCCCACTACCTGGACACAGCTTTTCAGAGTGGAAGTAAGACTTATTGCCCAGGAGAAGAACCAGGTATGGGCACTTGAACTCCACACCCACCCTCCTCCCCAAGCCCAGGCTCCCTCGCACCCCAGCAAGGGCCAGCCTAGAGCAGGGCTCAATCCCAGCCCACTTCACAGTCCTTGATGGCCAGGAGGTCTGCTTCCCAGCTGACTTGGAGACCTGTGACCTCAGGGGGACGCAGGGAAACATTGAGGTCAATTCCAGCTGCGTCCGACCTCTGCCACTGCTGGGTGGTCTGGGGACCAGAGTCCCCTCCTCCTGTCTGAGGAGCAGCAGGTCCCAGTGTGATGTGGATTCTCTCGGTGGCTGAGCCCTCACACCGTAGTTGGCAAGTCTAGAACCACCGGATCCCATTATCTCACCAGTGTGAGTTCTACCATTGCCAAAAATGGTGGGAGGCCAACAACAGCTGGACAGCCTGTTAGGACAGTTAAGGTGGACTTCCAACCCCACAGCCATGGCAGTCATCCTTAGGGTCCTGATCAACTGCCCTGATGTATGTAGAAACCCCACCCTGCTGGCTCCAGCTCCTTCCCGTCGATAACCAGCAGTCCTCTGCAGGTGCACTGGACAATGAATGATGGAGACACCTAGAAAGGGCAGCTAGGAGGAACCAGGCTGTAGCCACTGTGCTCAGGTGGCCTGAGGGTGTCTGACAGCTGGCATTAGCACACTGTAGGCTATGGAACTCTCTGCTCAGGAACAAGAGAGTTCTAGGGACCCACTTTGCCGTCTACCAAGTGCCCTATGTTGGCATCCAGTTTAATCTCTTCCTTGTCATGTCCCCAAACCTGAAATTCCCCAGCTGCCCCACTCCACGTGGGAAGAGATAAAGGTTTCTTTTCTGCACACATCCCAGTTTTCTGTCAAGCTGGTGCCTGCCATGGACAACTCGATGCAGCCCAGCAGGGCCACCCACCCTGCATTCTCCCAACTGCAGAATATACCCCACTCACCCCCAGCCCTGAGAACACCCACTCTCCTGGAGAGTTGTCTGAACCCTCACAGGCCTCCTGGAATTTATACCAAAGACAGCAGCCTTCTTTGCCTCCAAATAAAAATCAAAAGTGGGCCCATTTCTACTCAAGAATGTACCTGGCACAGCAGCTAGCTGGCTCACAGGGCCTGAAACAGCAGTGTCCCTCCTTCTGTCCTCCTGGCCCTGTGAGCAGGGGCAAGCCTGAAGGGGAGATGCCCCAGAACAGAGCTACACAAAGATCCCAGTTGCCTGGGGCTGGGCTTGGATAATGGGGCAACTCCACTACCCAGAAAATCTGCTTGATACCTAGGTGGACTTGATGGCACACACTTGCCTGATCCCAGTACTGGGAGGCTGAGGCAGAGGGATTGCCATTAATTCAAGGTCTGCCAGGGTTACATAGCAAGACTCTTGTCTCCAAAAAATAAAGGGGGAGGGGAGAGAAATCTGCTTAGTGGGGAAGGTCACAGGGCTGGAATCAAGGGCGGAAAAGATTCTTGAGGCCTTGGCCAAGGATGGATAGACCTTTTGAGTACAGCAGCAGGACCTGAGCTTTCTTGGGTCCGTATCCCCCAAAGGCAGGCCATCTTCACCAGGTTTAGAAAATGTCAATGCAGTCACCGTTGGGGCTTGGTCAGCAGCCTACCCCCCACGCTAGTGCGGGTGCGTGGGGGTCACCCCGGTCCCCACTCGCGGCCCCACCATCTTGGGCCGCTCCAGCCAGGCTGGGTGTGGGCCGCCCCGCCTGCCTGCCGGTGATCAATGGAGCCGGATCGCATTTCCAAGAGCCTGAGGCCAGCAGAGCTGGGGCAGAGACCAGGATAATGGCCTGGATTGAATAAGCAAATGGAGTGCTGGGGGAAGGGCGGGCGTCTGGAGAATCCACTGGGCACGGGCCCTGGGGAGCCCGGGCCCCAGCAGCTCCGACAGCAGCCAGCAAGGCAGGGGGCCTGCAGGGGAGGCTGCCCCTGGAAAACACGGAAAAACAGGGCAAAGTGCTTCCCAGGTGGATTAAACCTCTCCAAACTCCCCGGTGTCAGTGGAGTGCGTAAATCCTTTATCCGAATCGCAGCCAGCCGGCCCGCCTGGCAGAACCCGCACCTGCCTGGGAAGGCGAGGAGGGGAGAGAGCCCGTTCCCACCTGTCCTCCCCAACATGGTCCTCTGGGAGCTGCCTCCCTGGAGAGCCCAGCCAGCTGCGGTGGCCTCTGTTTCCACTCACTGCTGTGGGTGAACTTTCACCCAGGCCTGGAACTGGCTAGATGAGAACCAGAAAGCGATGGCCCCAGGTTCTCCCCTGGGAATGCAGGCCCCAGAGGAGTGGGGCCCATGGTTTCCAGAAGGCGCAGAACTGGCTACACCTGCACCTGCTAGCCAGGCATCCACCTGGGCAGGTGAGTGGCAGACATAAGCCCCTAAAAGAACTGGAGCCCAGCTGCAGACCACCCGGGCCTCTAGCTGCTAAATAAGAGATGGGGCAAGTCTTTTCAGAAGTTGTTAGGGGCCTCCTGCCACCTTAGCCTGAGGTAGGAGCTGAAAGAGACTTCGCCAAGCCCTGAGGGGCAGGGGACCTGGGCTGATAGAGGGAAGGCCAGGAGCAGTGGCACCTCACCAGGGCACAGGTCCCCTTTTCCTATCCTGAAATAAGCAAACTGCCTTTTCCCACAAGTTCACAAAAGGGCTTCTGCACAGGTACACCAGCACCACACCCCAGAGACTTATGGGGAGGAGGAGCTCCTGCCATCCAACGCTGTCCCTAGGGCACCCAGGCAGGTAGCACTGGCAGCTCAGCCAGCCATGTGCCAGAAGAGCAGTCAATTGGATCAGTTAACTCCAATTTCCAGCCTCAACCATCCCCAACCCCCACCCCAGCCTAGCAAACCTAATATGACTCAGCAACTGAATGAAGCTGCCGCCGCACACAAGGTCCATGAGGGGCTGGCAGAGTGACTTCAGGTATGACAGCTCCCAGGTGGTCAACGTCTTGCCTTCAACTCACTCATTGGGGTTTCACTCAAGAGCTCCGACTGCTGGACTCAGCCTTATGGACCACTTTCAGGTGCCCCAGCCTCAACCCAGAGCCTAGGGCTGTATGCAGGGGCGGAGTGGACATGTGTCCAGTCCCGGGGGTACAGGAGGTGTCCACAGACCAAGGCCCATGGAGGCTAACTCCATGCAAATTGTGACTAAAGAGCCACACTGGCTTTACTACTTGACCTCTTGGACCAGGCTCTCCTCCCAGAACCTCAGCTCCTCATCTGTAAAAGGACTTTTTCCAAACTGCATACATACCCATTGGGCAGTAGAAGGGGTTATAGAGATTACATATGCAGTGTTGTTACCTGACACACATGGGCAGTACAAATTCAGTAAGTCACGAGGACCCAGGAAGTGTCCCTGGCAAATGTGTGGATGCGAAGGGGACAGAACCATACCAACACTCCAAGTCTCCTCCTCCTCCTTGACCTGTCCATAGAGGCCCATCCCACAGATCAGGACAGTGACCCTCAGTGCTGAGCAGAGATATCCCATTGCCTGGAACTGCCCCCCCACAGCAGGACAAGCCCCAGTCTGCCAGACAAGGTCGCACCCCAAGGGTGTGCTTAGGAGACAAGCAGGGCATTTCCGACTGGTGGCATCGTTGAGGCCAGCCCTACAGATGGTGACCCCCAGCCCCCACCCCCAAGTGACTCCATCTGCCGGCCCAGCTGGGATTGCCCAGCTCTGGCTCCACCATGGCCCCAGGCACTGTAAGATGATCTGCTGCCCACGGGCTGGAGCTGTACCCTCACCAGCACTGAGCCAGATGGGCCAGGGAGACAGAAGCTTGCAGGGTCCAGACTCAGGGGTGCAGGGAGGTGAGTGGCGCTGTAGTGACCTGCTTTTCCCATATTGGCACTGCACATGATTGCTCAGAATGGAGACACGAGCAAAAATGTGCTAGTGCCAAAGTCGGCCAAGCAGATGGTACTGGAACGAGCCCTCCGGGATGTCTTTGCACCACTGCACCCCTGGAAACAGCAGGGCGGTGAGGGGGCGAGGCACTTGCGGATCTGTCTCTGCTCTGTTTATGGCCCTTCGGTAATTCACTGACCGAGACTGTTCACAGTGAATTCTACCAGTGCCATACACAGAACAGGAGTCACGCTCTCCGGCCTGCAGACCCTGGAGAGGCCAGTAACTCTCCCCCACCCCCAACATCACAGCCCAAAGCCCAAGTTCAGCCACAGGCTCCCAGCCTAGCTATGCACTTGGGCCCCTGGACAGCTTTCAACTCCCCCCACTCACCCACTGCCATCACCCGTGGTTTAGTGACCCTTCTCCTCACCAGTTCTTCACCAGCTTGGCATGATTCATCAGCCCAAGGTGACCTTCAAGGCGATAGGGACAGCGGAGAAGGATGGATCTCCTAGGTTTGCAGAGCATGGGTCGAGAGGCTCTTGCAAGCTAATTCCGGTCTCAACCCAATGCCCAAGGCCCTCCATCAACTAGGCTGTGCTGGAGGTGTATCAGGACAGTCCATTTTCTCATCAAAGTCCTGGCCTGTAGCAGGCAGCTGCTACCACCAACGGCCCCAGCCTGACCTCAGGTACAAGAAGAGCCCAGGGCAGGGTGGTGGTAGGGGGATAGGAGGACCAAACAAGATTATGAACAGCCCCTCTGGTGCCTGGCCAGGGCCAGGATCAAGGCAGGAGGCCCCTCAGCAAAGGAGGCATCTTGAAGGGAAGTGGAGGAGTGTACCTCTAGCAAGAGCCTCTAGAAACAGCTTCTACCAGGCCCTGAGGGGACTCTGGAGGAAGGTGGAGGCCAGAGAGCCAAGGGAGGGCAGGCAAGGTTGCATCAGTGGTTGCCAGAGTGGCTGCCTCCAGAGAAGGCACTGTGGAGGCTCCAGCCTCTGGTGCCAGGATCCCTGGGGATGGAGGAAAGAGGGAGGGCGAGTCTCCCAGGAGCTGGCGCCACGGCCAGAGAGCTGGGGACTGCAATGAAGCCAGTACAGGCTCAGCTTGCCCCAGGCTAGCCTGAAGCCCAAGGGACAAGATGGCTTTAAAAAAAAAAAAACTACCCTGGAAAGGTTCTCCAGTTCAGGAAGTGTGCAGACTAACCCTGGGCCCAGCCTTCTCACTCCTTCCCGTCTTCCCCATAGACCAGCTTGTTGAGGTACTGGTCTGGTCACTCCTTAGCATTCTGCCTCAATTTCCCCCACTAGAGTTCTCTGAAGGGGGTGCTGCAAACCATGTGGATCAAGAGGAGGTGAGTGCCAACACCATCAACATTGCTTATGTAAACCTCCAGAATCACCCAGAAAATCCTTGAAATGTAGATCCATGGCTCAGCAGGAAATCTGAATTTTAGTAGGAACCCCTACAAAGCCAGTGAGGAAACTCTTTCCAGAAGAGTCGTGCCTAAATTTCATTTTCTTTGGGGGTGGGGAGAGGGCATGTTGAGGAAGGGCAATTGAGATGTTTTGCAAACAAGGAGCAGGTCTCCTCCTGAGAATGGAGGTCTGAGTAAGGAAGGGACTGTCCCCTCCACCCAGGAAGGAATAAAGCACTCTAAAAGAGCTGCCTCCTAACAGTGTTTTCCTCCTCTTTAACTGACAGGGGATGGAGGGCAGAGAACAGCTTACAAAACCAAACCTGTTCCAGCCTCCAGCCTGGGCCCAGGCTCCTCCCCTGCGCCACCTCGCCCCTCCTGATTCAAATGCGGCAGGAGCTAGTGCCGCAGAGCCCAGCCCGCCACACCCGCCTCCACTGCCAAGCAGAATCTTACTCGGTTGGGGTCCTGGGAAAACAGTCTCCCAGCCCTCCTAAAATGGGGGGATGGGGGGAGAAGAGCTCCCAAAGTCAACGCACCCATGATTTCCGCCAGTCCCTGCAAGCCCTGACCTTCAGATTAAAAGCTTAAAAATCCATTTCTTACAGTGGGAGAAGGAAGCTTCCTAGCTGGTGGGTGGGAGCCCTGGACAGGGCGTCAGAGCCAGTGTGCATAGTGTGCAAGGGAGAACTGCCCAGGGGATGTGTACCCCCCCACACCTACTGCAAGGCTTCTGCTCATCCATTATCAGCCCCACCCTCAGAAGACACTTCTCTGTGGGAGGGAGGACAGCCTGAGCTAGGAGACCCTGCCTCAAAAACAAACAAACAAATAAATAATAAAATGTGGTGGAGCACTAGAGAGCCGGAGGTAAAAGGATCAATGTGAGTTTGAGGCCAACATGAACTACATAGTAAATTCCAGGTCAGCCTGGGCTAGAGCGAGACTCTACCTCAAAAATAAATAAAAAAATAAACCTCCCACAAAAAGACACTTCTCTGTGTCACCCTTCTTCCCTTTAGGGGTTTCTCTCCCTGTACTTGGGGGTGTCTTAAGTGTGCCCTGCCTCACCTCTCGGTGAGCTCCTCAGAGAACAGTTGCTGGTGGGGACTTGAGAATCGTTTTTGCCATCACAGTCTGCTCAACCTCTACCCATCGAATCTTGCGTCCTGGTTCCAAGTCTTCTCACTTCTCACCAGCCCGAGGCCTGGCCCCTGTATCTCCATCGAATGCCTGGAGGCCCAAAGGGCTGGAGCGGCCAGTCTCTTCGACAAGCTCAGGGCGTGGCCCTAGCCACCCGATCTTCCCAAGAGGTCCCAAGGCGCCCCCCTCTAGCTACTTTCATGCAGTCTAGGCCATCAGCGTCTGCACCCATGAGCGGGGTGTGTGCTGCTGAGCACTGGGCTAGCTCGCTTCAGGAGCCCCCGGACCCCGTTAGCATGCCTGGTGGAATAAAGGGAATAAACGAAATTCTCAAAAGTGAGACTGGCACACAGAAAATTTTTTCTTCTTTGTGTCAGGATCCTCCCTATAAACCCATCGCTGCCTGAAAAAGGTGGCCAGCGGCTCCGAAGAGCTGAAAATCCGAAGCCTGGTCCAAACCTAGAGCCTCAAGGGCAAGGCGCCCGCTCGTCGAGGTTGGACTGGGTTACGGGAGCCCTAGGCGGCTTTCTTGGAAGGCTGGACCGCGGTTCAGTGACCTGGCACCCAACTGGATGACTGAGAGACAGGTAGAAGGTGATGCGCCGAGCTGGAGGACCTGGGATGTATCGCAGACATCCACCACCTGGCCCGCAGGAAGGAAACTGTACTCAGTCCTCCCAAGTTCAAAGAGGCCAAGGGGAGAGCTGGGAGGCTCGGTCATAGCTAACCCTAACGGGGATGGCATGGCGCGACCCCGGGCTGTGAGCTGGAATTTCGTCCCCAGCCCTGCCAGGAAATTCTATGTTCAGCGTCGGGACGTCGGGGCTGGAGGAAGGGGAAGCGAATGGTCTACAGCCTGAAGGGCTCCGCAAAGTCAGGCAAGCCCAGACGGCATCCTCACGGCCCAGAACCCTCGGGTTCGCGGACCCACCCTGGCGGGACTCAGAAATAATGCGAAATAATGCGGGTGTCTCAGTCGCAGGCCCTGGGGCTCCCCAGATCCAGGCCACGTAGTGGAGGCGGGACGGAGGTCTGAGAGCAGCTCTTCCCCAGAGACCGGGCGGGGCGGGCCCGGGGCCACGGAAGCGGGAACGAACTTGCTCGGAAATCGCGACGAGGGTCTGGAGAAGCTGCGCTTGAACCCTTCCCAAGCCCGCGCGGCGGCCGGCCTCCCAGCCCTGCGCTTCCTCCCGGGCCCACCAGGGCGGCGACCCCGGCCGGATTCCTCGGCGAGGCGGCGCCGGGGCCCGAGCCCCACGCGATCGATCCTCGAACCCGAGGCCGCCCTCCGCCCCGGGCAGGGCACGTGCCCCTGGGGTCCCGGGTACCCCGGGAGCACCCCCGCCAGAAGGAACTCCCAGTGCCGCATCAGCCCCGAAGGCGGGCGGCGAGAAGCAGCCCCGGCTGGCCAGGCCGCCCGACCGCCCACGGATGCGGCTCGAGCCCCGCGCGCCCCCGGGGCGCCCGCTCCACCTTCCCTACCTGGCCGGGCGCTGACTCCGCCCGGCCCCGCCCCGAACACTCACCTGCGCCGGCTCCGCGCCGGGCGCACCGCCGCCTCCCGGCTCCGCGCGGAGGCCACCCCGGGAGGAGGCCGGCAAAGAGGGTCCTCGCTCAGGGCGGCCCGGGCCGACGGAGCTGGACGCCCGGACGGGGCCAAGGGCGGCGCCCCGAACCTGCACTGCCCCGGCGGGAGGAGGCGGCGCCCGCCCGAGCGCGGAGCCCAGCGGGGGAACAAAGAGGAGCCGGGATGGGCCGCGCGCTTCCTGGGTGTCGGGTGACAGGTCTGCTGGGGAAGGCCCAGCCCGGCCGCCCCGGAGGAGCCTCTTCCGCTCCGCAGGGCTGGAGGGGCGCCGGGGCCTCCGGGCCGGACCAGCGGGGTGCGCCAGGGGCCCCCGATCGCGGAGACGAAGGAGGCCCGCGGGCTCCGAGGCTCCGGGGCTCGACGGAGTGCAGAGAGAATGACTCGGGGAGGGTTTTACCGCCCCCCGCGCCGTGCCATTGGCTCAGGTGCCGTGGGACGGGGGAGGGCCGGGAGGCGGGCCGGAGGTGATTCACCTTGGCGGAGGCTGGGGTTGGTGCGCGTCGCTGGGCACGCCCGGCCCGGACTGCGGAGACGCCGCGAGCCCCGCCTGCCCGCCCGCCCCGACCCGACTGGGCCTAAGTCCCCAGGGGTCCCGCCACCCACCTTCTATCCCTGCCTCCTACCTCTGGGCTGGGGTGCTGTGGGCCGATGTGCGCCCCGACGCCCTGCCACCCCGCCGCCCTCGCAATCCGGAGCTAGCCGAGGTGTGGGCACCCTGGCAGCTTAGAAATCCGACCCCGGCCTGGGGGAGGGGAAGCGCGTTTGGAGCCCCGGGGCTCGGATGGGCCACCCGACGGTCCCCTGCCGTCCCCTCGCAGAACGGGGGCCCAGCTGACCTCGGGCGGTGGGTGCACCCGTGCCCGAGGAACACAGGGCCGGAGTGGGGACAAGTGGCTTTCCCCGCGTTCCTCGCCCACCTTCGTCTAGCCCTGAGGCTTCACAGGTGTCTGGGCACCGCAGCCGCCGGGAACAAAGGCTGCCTGTCCCGGAAGGGGGAGGGGAAGGGAAGCCGCCCCCAGACCCGTTCCCATCTCCCTGCCCACCCCCACTGCCGCAGTGGCTCCCCGGGGAGGGGGCGGGGCCGGCGGGGGCGCGGACGGGGATTAGAGCCTCTGCACCACCGTTTGCTCAGATGCCACCCCGAGCCTTGGGGAGGGCCAGGGTTAGGGTCCTCTCGGGCTGGCCCCGCTGAGGTGGCCCCCACCTCCTCCGCAGCTTTGGACGCCCCGCCAGCCCCAGACGGCCACCACGGTTCAAAACCAGATTAAGCTAAAACGTTAATCCGCCTTCCTCCCTTTTAGCTTCTCGTTCTCCCGATGGATCTCGCCGGGTCTGTTGGCCTAGAAACCGCTAAAACGGGTGGGGGTGAGAGGGGGCTAGCTGATGCCCCTACCCAACCGAAAGGCCCCTGGCTCTGAGACTGGAAACCGTTAGCGCCTGGTCCTGGGCTCCAGTGAAGGAGGGGGTTAGTGGAGGGGTGGCCTACAGATCCCACCCCCCTCCTGAGCCGCGAGGGGCCGGCAGTGACCTGCAGATACGAACCCGTCTAGACACCCGACTCCTGGGCAGGGCCTGTTCCAGCCATGGATGCTGCAGACAGAAGGTTCCGGAGGCAAGACCCACCCCGGGCGGCACGGCCAGGCGAGTCTCTGGACGTCGGTGTCCCTCTCCCCCCAAAGCCAGGGAGATAGAGAGGAAGGCCCGGCCCAACAGGCCAAAGGCGGGGGTGACTCCGTATTAACCCCTCCCTGGCTCAGTCGCACCCATCCTGTCCTGTCGCCTTGGACATCTCTAGCCGCTTCCCCACCTGCGCCCTGCCTGGTCCCCGGGCCTGTGGGGGGACTGTGCAGCCAGAGCGCCCAGCGTTGAGGCACGCAGGCCACACCGGCTGCGAGTGGCCCCCTAAGTCCTGCTGCGCCCCTTTATAGCGTCCGCCCCGCCCCCCGCGCCCCACCCGGACCCATTCACCTGCTGTCGAGAACAGGACACCGCACAGCGGAAAGCTAGCCGCTGGGCTAGGGGTCCGCCGTCGGGACCAGAGGGGCGGGGGCGCAACCAAGATGGATCCGGTTTCTACCTTTCTTAAATGCTCTGCTGAAAGTCGAGCCGGCCCGGCCGAGGAGCTTTCTTTCCCCGCGCCTCCCTGTGCACCCCGATCCCCCAGCCTCCCTCCGGGAGGGGCCGCGAAACTGCACCCGAAAGGGTCTCATACATATTTTAGGGAGCAGGCTCAGCTGGTAACTGGAGAGGGACCCGAGTGGTGAGGGGGCGGCCCCCAGGGACTGGATACCCGGATCCTTTACAGCTCAAGGCTCAGGCCCCGGAAGAGGTGGCTCGGACCTAACTTAGGTCTCAGGCTTGCTGGCCTGTCGACAGCACCCTAGGGCCGCGTGCATCCCACCCTCCCTTCTTTCTCAGGCCGAATGTCTGCCTGCCAGCTGTGGCACTGGGCATTCCCCTTCTTCTAGAGAGATCTCTTCCTTCTCGCTGGTGTCCACCCTTTATGCCACATAGATTTGGGTTTCCTGACCCACGATTAAGGTTTTGGAAGGGCCTGCTGTCTGTTTTACTTAGCCCCACCTACAGGACCCTGGACCTCCTCCTCCTCCTCCTCTTCCTCCTCCTCCTCCTCTTTCTTCTTCTTTCTTCTTTTCTGTCTCAGCCTATCCATCTTGCTCATTCCTTCCTGACCCCTGCCTCAAAAAACTCACCTAACCTCAACCCCTCACCCTTCCACCACAGTCCCAATTGTGCTGAAAATGTTGGGTAAAGAAGTAACTTTTGGTCTTCATCTCCTTTTTCGCTTCATATGTATCAAGGGTGTGCGGAATGATCAAAGCCCCTCAACCCAGGCCGTCGTGGATAGCTGGAATGATTGGAATAATGAGGTCTTCGTGCTAAACTAGGAGCTGCGTCCTATGCCACCCAACTAACAACCCCGACGGAAAGAGCTCCGATTTGGCTGCTCCTTTGCTCCAGGCACTTTTTAATTTTTATTTGATTATTATTTATTTTTATTTTATTCATTTTGGTTTTTCCAGGTAGGGTATGGCTCCAGCTCAGGTTGACCTGGAATTCACTATGGAGTCTCAGTGTGGCCTCGAACTCACGCAGATCCACCTGCTTTTGCCTTCCAAGCACTGGGACTAAACGCATGCGCCACCACACCTGGACCAGCCACATCTAAATTTTTTTTTATGAGGAAGAGAGAAAAAATGGGCGCTCCGGGCCTCCAGCCACTCCAAACGAACTCCAGACACATGTACCACCTTGAGCATCAGGCTCTACGTGGGCACTGGGGAGTCCAGTACTTCTGCTTTGCAGGCAAAGGTCTTAATCGCTATCTTTCCAGCCCCAGCCACATTTTTTTGATTCGTTTCTTTCTGGACTGTTCTAGGCGAGTGTGTGTGTTTGCCATACATGCGGCACAATTTCCAGCGACTCGTTTCACCTTTCGGAGCTCGACTGGCCCCTTTGCAGAACTAGGGAGAATGACTCCCACCTCTAGCAGACTGCACCCTCGCCTCCACGGCCCCCCTGACACCTGGGGCTCCCCCACTCCCTCCACCCAGCCCTCAGCTCTCGGGAAGGAGGTTTTTCCGTAGGGGCTTTGCTCTGAGTCTGTGTGCCCGGAGCGCTACACTTGCCGGCGTGTTCAAAGCCCCGTCGTTTTTCAAAGGAGTGTGTATCTGCTCAGCAGCCGTGGAGCCCTGAGCCCCAGCGGCGGGGAGGGAGGGCGCAGGGGCAGGTGGGGGGAGTGACAACCACGACCCCAAAAGGAAAGAGTTCCTCTTGAGCCTGGAGCCCCACGTGAGGCAGGAGGATTCAAAATTGAGGCCAACTTGGACTATATATCGATACTTGTCTCCCAGTAAATAATTAATAGTGTGTGTGTGTGTGTGTGTGTGTGTGTGATCCTTATGTATCGTGAAAAATAAATGTCTTGGGGCTCAGTGAAAAATGTTTGTGAAAAAATATAAATGGGGGAGGGGTTTCTACATCGGGCTCTTCTGCACCAAAGAGGATGGATTGAAAGGTTTTTTAAAGACTGTTTACATACCCTTCTGAATTGAATTTTGCTATTGGATATTTTATTGAAAAGGAAACCGCCAAAATTGGGTTTTATTATTTTTATTTATCTGTTTGGTTTTTCGAGGTAGGGTCTTCCTCTCAGAAATTGGGCTTTCAAAAACCCCACTTGTTTGCGGGCTGCAGTGGGAGGCGACAGCTGCGGGAAGAGGAGCCCAGGCCCGGGGCTCTAGGCTCCGACGGCCGCGGCCCGGGGTTGGCAGCCCCAGCGGCCGTCGTCTTCCTCCGACGACAGCCTGGCTGGCGGGCGCCGCGGAGTCAGGAGCGTCCAGCCGACTCCTCCCTGGGCCGAGCCAGCCGAGGGAGAGGGCTGTGTCCACAGCATCCAAAAACGTCCGCCACGCCTTTTTCCGGAGAAGGGGGAGCCCCAGGTACGGCCTGCCACGGAGCGCCCCATAGTCACCGGGCAGGGATCCCCGACGGGAGGGGAGCCCACCATGCTCCGAGCCCCCAGGACCAGTCTGGCTTCAGGCTCAGAAATCCTGAGGTGCGTCTGCAGTAGTTGGGGGATTGGCCCCCTGTAGCCTTCAGTAATTGTCCAAAGGTTGGTGACCCAGATACGGTCTTGGCCTTGGGCCATGTTTCCCTCCCTGGATTCAAAGAATTTAGCTGAATAATTTCTGCCCCCACGCCACATAAACGCTTTTTCTATTTTGGGATGTTTGAGGAAGGTAGAGCTTAAATGTCTCAAATTAAAATAATCTGCATTATTTATTAATCACCTAATAAATATTTACACGGGTGTGGTGGCACACGCCTGTAATAACCCAGCACGCTGGAGGCAGAGGCAGGAGAATCGCCACAAATAACAGGACAGCCAGGGCTGTCAAAACAGTAAGCCTTTGTAGCCTTAGTTTCTTCATCTGTAAATGGGGGCTTGCTCTCATCAAGCTGTTGGTGAAATGGAATAAGGAAATGGTTTTTGCACGTGAAATGAAATAAAATAAGGCTCCTCGTTGTGCAGTAGGTAGCGCATCAGTCTCATAAAATAAGGTAATAAAATGAAATAAGCGCTTCTTTTAAATCCTGCAGTCGTTACTTAAATTCGAGGGCATGGGGTTGCGGGGCTTTTTTTGGATACGTGCGTACTCTTACGTATAGGTGGGGCGCAGGGTGGCGGGGTCCACTGCGGATCCGAGGGAGCCCATAGCTGCATCCTCCCTGGGTACCCCGGCGCCCTGCACCCCGGCGGTGTGGGATCCCGCTGGCTGGCTTGCCATCCATCCTGGTTGCCTGCAACCCCTCGGGCTCCCTTACCCATTTGGGGGATCTGGCCTGGTGTTGCGGTCCCACCTAAGGCCCCACCTGAGGACAGAGCGGGCACCAGAGCCCAGCGCTCTGGATGCCTGGCCAGGACTCTTCCTGCGGGTGCAGGGAGGCTCAGGCAGGGGAGAAACCGGTGGGTGTCTGGGGAGCAAGACCTCCCTTTGAGAGTTTTCACGTTCTGTCCGCAGGAAGGCGGCCAGGGACAGCCAGGGTCAGGTGCGGGACAGGCAAGACCAGGTGGTGGGGAGTTTGGGAGGACTGTCAATGGGGAGGGGAGTGATCACCAGCACCCAGAATTTCTGATCTCTTCAGGAAACCCCACCAGGGAAGGGAACCAGGCAGCCAGTCACCTCAGTTGTGGGCTGAGTCCTCAGCCCTGGAAGGAGCAGCCTTAGGACAGAGGCAAGGACACCAAGATTCTAGAAGCTGGGTGTGGAAGCCAGCCCCAGCCTCCAGGGTGGGCCAGTGTGGGCTTGGGCTGGGGAGGGGAGGGGTACCCACTACCTCTTTAGAACGTGGCCCCAGGAGGGCGAGGGTCACAGCTGTCTCACTGTACCCAATCCTGACTCTAGGAAAGCGTTCCCTGAGATTCTGAGTGGCTGCAAAGGTACAGCGGGTCTGGAGAGACTGCTGAGCAGTTAAGGTACTTGCCTGCAAAGCCTAACAACCTGGGTTCGATTCCCCAGTACCCATGTAAAGCCAGATGCACAAAGTGGCTCATGCATCTGGAGCTCTTTTTCAGTAGCTAGAGGCCCTGGCACAGGACTGTTTTCTCTCTGCCTCTCTGTCTCTCTGTCTCTCTCTCCTTCCAAATAGATAAATTAAAATATATTGTCAATGGGCTGGAGAGATGGCTTAGCGGTTAAGGCACTTGCCTCCAGCCTAAGGCCCCCGGTTCAATTCCCCAGTACCCACATATGCCAGACCCACAAGGTGGTGGCCCTGGTGCTCGCTCTCTCTCTCTCTCTCTCTCTCTCTCTCTCTCTCTCTCTCTCTCTCTCTCTCTCTCTCTCTCTCTCTCTCTGTATTTCTCTGCTTGAAAATAAATAAATAAAATATTTTTTAAAATATATTGTCAAAAAATGAAATAAAAAAAATAGGTTGGGCGTGGTGGTGCACGCCTTTACTCCCAGCATTCAGGTGGCAGAGGTAGGAGGATTGTGAGTTCGAGACCACCCTGAGAATACATAGTGAATTCCAGGTCAGCCTGGGCTAGAGTGAGACCCTACCTTGAAAAAAGTCTAACTAACTATCTAAATAAATAATATGTATATTGTCAAAAGTGAAAAAAAAAAGGTGACAGCACAGACTAGTCCCTGGGATTCTGCAGCCCAGTGAGACACTGGGGCCTAGGTGCCCACCGGGTCAAGGCCCTGATCCTTGATTCCTCTTGCTATGTGTTTTGGCTTTAGCTACCCATGTCCAGGCCTGGGCTTTGTCATTTCAATTGAAGCAGAAATCTCAAGAGCCCTTTCCTCTTCTTGTTCTCCCTTGTAGGTATGGACTGTGGACAAGTCAGCAGAACACATCTGTGAAATGAGGGCTGGAAAAACCCCTTGAATTAGTGCTGGTGCAAAGATGCCTTTGCAGTCTTCCTTCATCGCTCCATCTTCCTTTTCCAAGGTGTCTTGTAACAACAGAACCAGGCAGATAAGCTGGCTACACATGGACTGTGCTATTCCCATGGGGCCTGTGGGGGCCTGTGGGGATCTCTGGGTCACCAAGAACAAACCTGCTCACGTGTACATTCTCCTCACCCCCTCTGAGAGGAGGGAGGTCATCCTACCTATTTTACAAATGGAAAAACAGGCTCAGGAGGGTGAAGTGAATTGCTCAAAACCATGCCTATGGGCAAGGCTGTCACTGTGTGTGCACATGGTATGGAGCCATGGTTCCCCCGGGAGCCAAGTCATCCAGTCCTAGAATTCTGGACCATAGACCAGAAAGTTTGTGAGCTTCCCAGAAGTCCACATTGTTCTAGAGACAAGAGGATTCATGCTAAAACAGAGAAACCAAATTGTCCCAGAAACCCTGTCCAGCAGAAACTGGCTAGGAAACCCTACACAAGTCCAGGGAGGCCTGCAGGGCTGGGTGTCTGGAAGCTTCTCCTGCTTCTTCTCACAAGATGTTGGGAGCTGGTCTTCTTTGGATCCCAGATCTTGGGGTCCCTTCCATCTTCTGTGTTGGAGTCGGGGAGGTCGTGTCACCAGCTCATGCCTCACTGTGTCCCTGTCATATACCCTACCTTCAACCCTAAGCCACTTGCCAGCTGATGGGGTCTCTTTAAGGAATTGATTTCCACAAGTCCCTAAAGTGTTTCCTCAGCAATATCTCTCCCACCACCAGGGCTCTCTGCCTCATGAATGATTTAGTGCCTTGGAGAGGTTGGTTGGCTTCCTGTGAAGTAAAGGCCTGTGGCTGTGACATCACCAGCCCCCATCCATGCTGATGGATGGTCTTTTCTGCTCTAATGGGGAGTAGAGTGCACAGGGGATCGGCCCTGGAAGTAAGTACCCATCTGGCTCCACAGACTTCTGGTTTGGGGGGTCTTACTGACGATGGACCAACTAACTAATTGCCCTCAGAGGCACCTAGAGAAACAGACCGAGACACTCTCTCTCTCTCTCTCTCTCTCTCTCTCTCTCTCTCTCTCTCTCTCTCTCTCTCTCTCTCTCTGTCGCCCAGAGGGACCCAGGATCATTTCAGAGTAAGATTTGTCTTTCCAGTCCTAACATGCTACAGAGAATTACAGAATCTCCCTTCACTCTGATTACACACACTCACATTCACATGTAGCTATGTTGATGCACACAAGCCCACTTTTTTCAAGAAACATCTCAGGAAGTTCATCTCTGTGCATCACCTAAATTTTTCCTGCTACCTTGAAGCTCATCTTTCTCAGACTCCATCTGGAACCGACAGAGAACAGCTGGTCATTACCAGCCATATGGTACCCCTCCAAGCACACATGTCCACCGATGGCCTGGTCTCGGTCCCTGCCTGCCCTCAGAGCCTCCTCTCCCCATCAGCCCTCCTTTAAGCTTCAATGACCCCCAATCCCTCAGTTCTATCAGCCTTTGGGGGAAATGACAGAGGGGTTGTTGGTTTGTTTGCCAGTCAGCATCCATGGGGGACCTGCTAATCATGCTAATTTAATTAGTAGGAGAAGTCTTCAGAGTGGGGGAAGGTAGAGAGGGTGGTCCCTGGGTGAGGGAGTGGACTGTGCAGGTCCTGTCCAGAGGTCCCTGCTTACCTTGGAGCAGGTGTAATTTTTAGGAAGAGCCACAGGTCGTGCATCAACATAGAGACCCCCCTCCCCCAGGTGTGTGGCATTTTCTCTAAGACAGTTCTGGGTGAGCTACATGTGAATTCCCCAGGATAACTTCCATGTTTGCAGACACAGTAAGGATAGTGGGCATGGCCTCAGCCTGTCTTGTTGAGATGCAATTTATATACAATAAATAAATCAATTGTAGATACACGGCAAAATGAGATTTTTTTGGTTTTTTGAGATAGGGTTTCAATCTAGCCCAGGCTGATCTGGAATTCACTATGTAGTCTCAGGGTGGTAAATGGGTTTTTTAAAGTTTTTTTTTTTTTTTTTTTGGTTTTTCGAGGTAGGGTCTCGCTCTAGTCCAGGCTGACCTGGAATTCACTCTGTAGTCTCAAGGTGGCCTTGAACTCATGGTGATCCTCCTACCTCTGCCTCCCGAGTGCTGGGATTCAAGGCGTGCGCCACCACGCCCGGCTTTTAAAGATATTTTTATTTATTTATTTGCAAGCAGAGAGAGATAGAAGAAGACAGACAGAGAGAATGGGCAACGCCAGGGCCTCCAGCTGTTGCAAAGGCACTACGATACACGTGCCACCTTGTGCATCCAGCTTTTATGTGGGTGCTGGGAATTCATCTCAGCCAGAGTCTGTCTTCTTTGACTTAGCTTAATGCTTCTGAGAATCATCCAATTTAAGCCGAGCCCGGTGGTAAACTGCAATCCCAGCCACCGGGGCTGAGGCAGGAGGATCTCAAGTTCAAGGCCTGCTTGGGCCTCAGAGATTCGTTCAAGTTGTATCAGTAGTTCATTCCCTTTCATTGCTCAGCACTGCGTGATGTGGAAGTACAAGGTTCTCCCTCCAGTCCTCAGGTGACTTTCCAACTTTGGACCGCTATACAAGTCATATAAGGCGGTTGTGCTGGAATGGGGAAGCTCTAATTTGTACCATTTTCTGCTTTTCGAGGTAGACATTCTTTCTCGCCTTCCTCTGGCGCTGTCAGCATGACCGGCTGATTCTCATTTCCTCTGACTAGTGAGAAGAAGGCCATTCCAGTTGCTCCCTGTCTTCCTGGCCAACAGTGACTAAGTCAGTCTGTTTAATTTTAGCATTCTCATGGGTGTAGAGTGATAACTCTCTGTGTTTTTTTTTTTTTTTTGCTTTGTTTTTCGAGGTAGGGTCTCACTCTAGTCCAGGCTGACCTGGAATTCACTATGTGATCCTCCTACCTCTGCCTCCCGAGTGCTGGGATTAAAGGTGTGCGCCACCATGCCTGGCTATATTTTTTAATGTTTTTTATTAATTTACTTATTTGTGAGAAGAAAGAGAGAAAGAGAGAAAGAAAGAAAGAGAGAAAGAGAGAGAGAGAAGGAATGAGAATGGGCAATACAGGGCCTTTTTTTAAAGTTAACTTTTCCTCTTTTTTAAAATATTTTATTTATTTATTTGAGAGAGAGAGAGAGAGAGAGAGAGAGGAGAGAGGGAGAGGGAGAGAGAGAGAGGCAGGCACAGAGAGAGAATGGGCACACCAGGGCCTCCAGACAGCCTCTTGTGTATCTGGCTTTATATGGGCACTGGGGAATTGAACTCTGGTCCTTCTGCATTGCAGGCAAACGCCTTAACTGCTAAGCCATCTCTTCAGCCCTTCTTTTTAAATTTTATTTATTCATTTTCAAGCAGAGGTACAGAGAGAGAAAGAGAGAGAGCGCACCAGGGCCACCACCTTGTGGGTCTGGCTTATGTGGGTCCTGGGGAATTGAACCCAGGGCCGTAGGCACTGGAGGTAAGTGCCTTAACTGCTGAGCCATCTCTCCAGCCCAATACAGGGCCTTTTGCTGTTGCAAACTAACTCCAAACGCGCTATTCTGCACCTGGCTTTACATGGGAACTGAGGAAATGAATGCAGGCTTTGCAAGCAAGCACCTTTAATTGCTGAGCCATCTCTCCAGCCCTGTCTTTGTGATTTGAACTTGCACTTTCTTTTTTTGTCTTTTTTTTTTTTTTTAAATCAAGGCAGGGTCTCCCTCTGGCCCAGGCTGACCTGAAACTCACTCTGTAGTTCCAGTCTGGCCTCGAACTCACAATGATTCTTCTGCTTTTGCCTCCCAAGTGAGTACTGGGATTAAAGGTATGCTGGCTGCATTTTCTTTCTCTCTTATTTTTAAAAAATATTATGATTGGTTTATTTGCAAGCAGAAAGGAAGAGAGAGAGAGAGAGAGAGAGAGAGAGAGAGAGAGAGAGAGAGAAGACCTTTAGCCACTGCACACAAACTCCAGATGCACCACTTTGTGCATCAGGTTTTGCATGGGAACTGGGGAATTGAACCCAGGTCGTTAGGCCTTGCAGGCAAGTGCCTTAATCACTGAGCCATCTCTCCAGCCCTTGGCTACATTTTCTTTCCTTTTTTAAACTTTTTATTGCTAGCTTCCATAGTTATAGACAGTAAACCATGATAATTCCCTCCCTACCCCCATTTTCCCCTCTCAAATCCCCCCTCCATCATATCCCCTTCCCCTCTCAGTCTCTTTTATTTTGATGTCATCATCTTTTACTCCCATTATGCAGGTCTTGTGGAGGTAGTGTCAGGCACTGCGAAGTCATGAATAGTCATTTTGTGTCTGGAAGATTTAAATTGTAAGCAGTCCTACCCTTCCTTTGACTCCTACATTCTTTCTGCCACCTCGTCCCCAATAGACCCTGAGCCTCAGACGGTGTCTCAGTGCTGTCACTTCTCAGCACTATGGTGTCTTTGAGTCATCCCACTATCTGAAAAGAGAAGCTTTTCTAACTAAAAGTGAGAGTAGCATTAATATTAATATATTGGTATACACATTTTAAAAAGCGCTCTTAGCCGGGCGTGGTGGCGCACACCTTTAATCCCAGCACTCGGGAGGCAGAGGTAGGAGGATTGCCGTGAGTTCAAGGCCACCCTGAGACTCCAGAGTGAATTCCAGGTCAGCCTGGACTAGAGCGAGAACCTACCTGGGGGGGGGGGAAGTGCTCTTAAGGCATTAATATGTGCATTTATCCAGACAACAGCAGGCATTACCCCCCTAGGGCTCATGACCTCACCCACCATAAGCATTTGACTAGGTCTTCAGTACCACGCATGTATTCCCTCCCATGCAGCAGGCCTCCAGTCCAATTAGAGAGTGCTTGGTTTCCCCCATAACAGACATGTCACTATTGCCCTAGTTGGCACATTTGGCCTGCCTGGCCAGTCTTAAGGCTTGCAAGGTCCACTGCAGTTCACCATCATTGATGCCTTCTCTCTTCCACAGGGCTGCATGCTCTTCTGTCTTCTGGTTAACAGGGAAGCGTTTTCCTGCTCAGCTCCAGCTTGATTTCTCAGTGACCTGCAGCCCAAGCATGTGGGGTCTTCAGCAGTAGGGTTTTCCCATCTCGTTCTGGTTCAGCTGCATTTTCTTTTTTTCTTTTTTTGGTTTTTCGAGGTAGGGTCTTGCTCTAGTCCAGCCCTCTGTAAGGGAGGACTAAAGTGTGAGGTCCCTGATGGCCTATGGCTTCCAGTGGGCAGGTCGGCAGCCAGAGACTCTAGGCTCTCAACAGACCTTGACTGCAAGTGGCCGACTATGTCAGTCACAAAGCGATGGATTCCATATACCTTCTTCCTATACCTTCACATTCAGCATCAGCCCCAGTGACAGAGGTCACAAAGTAGGACACCCAGGAGACGTTCCAGCCGGATGCACAGCCCATTGGCAGCTGTGGCTGACTGGCTGAAGTCACAGCTCAGCACTGTGGCTCCCTACCACTCCTTGGAAAGGAGCTGATGGTCGTGGCTACTCCATTAATGTCCAGCCTTCTAAAAGCCACCAGGATACATTACATTTGTTATTTCTTTGTTTCCAGAAGGGGTCTGAGGAGCCCATAGTGAAAGACTTGCTAAAGAGCAAAACACGCAGCAGTCCCCACCAGGAGGGGAAAGAACCCAGCCCAGGAAAGACAGTGACTAAAGACCATACACTGACCCCAGGAGTCCCAGTGAGCCCCTCACAACGCGCACACGGTGAGGAAGAGACATGGGCTGTGGGAGCAGGTGTTAGCCAGAGGCCATGAACTTGTATTACATGGGATCCTCTTATTGTAAGAGACATGATCTCCCAAAGACACCCAGAGTGAGCGGGACTTGGGCGAGGTCCTATGGCCAGCTGGCTTGGCTACTGAGCAGCATGGGCTGTGCCTCGGCCCCTGTCCTCAGGTGTGGGCTATGACAGTCCTTTCCCACAGGGACCAGCCCAGTGGCCATTGCCTGCTGGGTCTTCTTAAGAGGCGCCAGGAGAGGCCTATTATCTTGCCTTCTTTCCTTCACATCCAGTTCTGTTCCATGGGGGCTTCGGGAGGGGCAGGAGGCTGGTGAGAGGCCACCTGGGGCTGCTGTTCACCGAAACTATCTGTGTGCAGGATAGAGTTACTTGTATCAAGTGCACCAAGACTTTTAATCCACTTTGTAATCAAACAGGGCATCGCTGGGGCCCCTGTGAGCCCGAGATGTCAGTGTGGCTTTACCCACTGCACAAGAGGGGAAACTGAGGTGAGGAGATGATCAGAAGTCATCCACTTCGCTCAGCAGACAGGAAGGAGCTGGGCTCCAAGGCCAGCCTGCCCCTCTGCAGGGTGAGGGGACTCCTTGCTAGCTCAGGGTGGTCGGGCACCTCTGTTAGCTTTGATGAGCTTAGAGTCCTTTCTAGCGTGAATTAGGATCTCCCAAACCTGTTTGTTCCCTCTCTCTTTCTTCCTTCCATCTTTTATTCCTTCCTCCCTTACTCCCTGACTTTCTTTTTCTTTTCTTCCTGTTTTAAAAAATATTTTTATTTACTTACAAGTAGAGACAGACTGACAGAGAGAATGTGCATACCAGGGCCTCTGCATACACCATTTTGTGCATCCGGCTTTACATGGATACTGGGGAATTGAACCTGGGTTGTTATGCTTTCCAGGCAAACGCCTTACCTGCTGAGCCATATCTCCAGCCCTTACTTCTGTTTTTCAAAATGTGTATATATATGTGTGGGCATCCATGTGGAGAGCAGAGTTGTCTGTGCTCCACCTTCTTTGAGGGACAAGGTCTCTTGCTGCCATTCCATTTGTTGTCCCTTAAGGATACAAAGGAGGAGAGGGGACATTGTCAGACTTTGCAAGGGCCTGGGCGCCAGACCCACCACTGCTGCTCTGGTCCTCACAACACATACCTATTAAAACAAAATGATGGGGCTGGAGAGATGGGCCATCAGGTAAGGTGTTTGCCTGCAGTGCCTAACGACCTGGGTTTGATTCCTCAGTACCCACATAAAGCCAGATGCACAAAGTGGCCCCTGCATCTGGAGTTCATTTGCAGTGGCTAGAAGAACTGGCATGCCTATTCTCTCTCTCTCTCTCTCTCTCTCTCTCTCTCTCTCTCTCTCTCTCTCTCTCTCTCTCTGTATCTACTTGCAAGTAAAATGAATAAAATATTTAAATAAAAATAAACATGATGGCTCACAGGTAGACTACCTGCCTACCTGTGCAAGGTCCTAACACCACCAAAAAGACCAACATTAGACACCAGAAAAGGTAGGAACTCTCCTCCAGCCAGTGTTCTACACGGAGCTGCCCGTGAGGGTGGCTGGCCACATGTCCAGGCCTTGAGAGAGAGGCTGCCTCCTGAGAGCACTTGTCCCAAACTGGCTGCTGTCCCTCCCCCTTGAGGAGCCCACCCCCAGACTCAGGCCCCCAGTTACTTTGAGTAAGTTCCTCATCTTCATCCGCCTCAGTTTCCTCATCCGCAGGATGGGCTAGTGTATCTCTCCTGCACAGGAATGTTAGACTTACATTCGATAATACCTGGAGTGTTTAGTGCCAGCAGAACAGGGGCCCTGGAGACTTGTCTTCTCTGTCCCTGCAGGCTGAGCGTTCACAAGATTGTCCACTCAGTCCCAACTGCTGGAACTGAGGGGTTTCACTCTCAGTCAGGTCCCCCAGCTATAGGAGGGGCACCCAGGGATGGGAACCTTCTTCATGGGGACCTGTGCTGGAGGAGAGGACAGAAGGGAGGAGGGCTGTGCCTCTCATGCCTATGGGTCATGGGTGTGTAATCTAGAATTCCTTTGAGTGTCCTGGACTTTTTGATTTTGGTTTTCCAAGATAGGATCTCAATCTAGCCCAGACTGACCTAGAATTTACTCTGTAGTGTCAGGCTGGCCTCCAACTCGCTGCTGGGAGTAAAGGTGTGCACCACCACACCTGGCTGGTGTCCTGGATTGTGACTCTTCCTTTTTCTCTAATTTCCCTTCAAAGCTGCTGTTTGGTGCTCCCTGAACCCAACACACAGGGTGCCCTCTCTAGAATGCAGCTAAGGCCACAGGGGACAACATGGGCCCCAGAAAACCACTGACCGTAATTAGCTGTCTGTGTTTTCTGTCTTTTGTTCTTTTTCGGCACGTGTAGGTGATATGTGTGTGTGCAAACAGAGAAAAAGAGCAGATGCACGTGAACATGGAAGAGAAGGCAATGTTGGGTGTTATCCCCAGGCATCCACCTAGCTTAATATGTATACATATATATTATTGTATATATACATTATACATATATACATTATACTATATATACATATCTATTATCTCTCTAAAATATAGTTAGAGAAATAAAAGAGAGAATGGGCGTGCCAGGGCCTCCTGCCACTGCAAAGGAACTCTAGGGCTGGAGAGATGGTTCAGCGGTTAAGTCACTTGCCTCCAGTGCCCAAGGACCCAGGTTCAATTCCCCAGTACCCACATATGCCAGATCCACAAGGTGGTGGCTTTGATGTGCTCTCTCTTTCTCTCTTTCTGCTTAAAAATGAATAAATAAAAAAATATTTTTTTAAAAAAAGGAACTCTAGATGCATGTGCCACTTTGTGCATCTGGTTTTACATGGGTACTGGGGAATCAAAACTGGGCTGTCAAAGCCGGGCATGGTGGCGCACGCCTTTAATCCCAGCACTCGGGAGGCAGAAGTAGGAGGATCATCATGAGTTCAAGGCCAGCCTGAGACTACCAGGTCAGTCTGGACTAGAGCGAGACCCTACCTCGGAAAAACAAAAAAACAAAAAAAAAACTGGGCTGTCAGGCTTTGCAAGCAAGTGCCTTTAACTGCTGAGCCATCTCTCTAGCCTGTCATCTACCTATTTTTTTATTCATTCATTTTCAAGCCGAGAGAGAGAGAGAGAGAGAGAGAGAGAGAGAGAGAGAGAGAGAGAATATATGCATGGGCCACCACCTTGTGTGTCTGGTATCTGGTTTACATGGGTACTGGGGAATTGAACCCAGGGCCTTGGGCACTGGAGGCAAGTACCTTAACCTCTGAACCATCTCTCCAGCCCGCATCTACCTTTTTAAAAAAAATTATTTATTTATTTGAGAGAGAGAGAGAGAGTATGGGTGCACTAGGGCCTCTTGCTGCTATATTACAAATCTCAGTGCATGTGCCATTTTGTGCATCTGACTTTACGTGTGAACTGTGGCATAGAACTCAGACCTGCAGGCTTGTAAGCAATTGCCTTTAACTGTTGGGGGGGCCTTGAGGTAGGGTCTCGCTCTAGCCCAGGCTGACCTGGAATTCACCATGTAGTTTCAGGGTGGCCTCGAACTCACAGCGATCCTCCAACCTGTTTCCTGAGTGCTAGGATCAAAGGCGAGCACCAGCATTCCCGGCTTCCCCCACCTTTTTTGAAACAGGGTCTCATTGACCTGGAGCTCTCTGAGTAGGCTAGACTGGCTGGCTCCATGGATCTGCTTGTCTCTGCTTACAGGAGGTGCCACTACGCCTGGCATTTACATGGGTTCCGGGGATTGAACTCAGGTCCTCATGCTTGCGAGGTAAGCACTTTACCACTGACCCAGCTATCTCCCAGCCCCCGGGCTTTCGTTCTTATATATTGATTTTCTTTGTTTTCCACCTATTTATTTAACTTTTGTGTCTATTTATTTATTTATTTGAGAGAGAGAGAGAAAGACACAAATAGAGAGAATGGGCACACCAGGGCCTCCAGCCACTGCAAACGAACTCCAGACACACGTGCCACCTTGTGCATCTGGCTTTATGGGAGTACTGGGGAATTGAACTCAGGTCCTTTTGTTTTGCAGGCAAGTGCCTTAACTGCTGAGCCATCTCTCCAGCCCTGTGGTTTGTTTTTTTGAGACAAGATTTTACTGTAGCCCATGCTGACTTGGAACTTGCAATGTAGCTCAGATTGGCCTCAAACACTAAGCAATCCTCCTGCCTCAGCTTTCCAATTACAGATGTGCACTACTTTTGGCCCCAAGAATTTCTTTAGGTCACAGAGTGTGCAAATTGCAAACATGATTGGTGCATATTGCTGAACACTTGCTCTCCTAAATTCCAGCAAGCGGGATGTGTGTGCACAGTAGGCTCTCTGGCTCTGGGAAGCTGATGCAGGGTCCTGACTTCCAGTGGTCCCTATTGCTTGAAGCCAGACACAGGGGTGAGCTGATCTGGGCCTGTGTGTCCTCATCAAAGCCCAGAAGATTCAGTGCCAGGAGAGGCAGGGGTCAACCCGACTCTCAGGTCACAGGTGGGCTGTCCCCAGCCCTGCAATCTGCAAAAACCCAAGGCCCACAGACACTCCGTCAGTTCTCCAGGGGCCCTTCCTCCTCCCCTCTGTCTATCCCCCCTTCCAAGGCCTGTGACAGACGAGCAGGGACACAGCTCTGGCCTGAGCTGGGGACGGACGATGGGGAAGTGGGCTATACTGACCGGTTCCAAGCCCAGTGGTTGTTGGACTCTGCCTCCTAAGCTGATATGAGCCCCTGAGCCCTGACTCTCCCGCTCGTGTTTACTGCTCCATTTATATCCATAGTTCTTGAGGCTTCCGTGAAAGATCTTTGAGCCAGGCATGGTGGTGAACTCCTTTATTCCCAGCACTCGGGAGGCAGGAGGATCGCCATGAGTTCAAGGCCACTCTGAGACTACATAATGAATTCCAGGTCAGCCTGGGCTAGAGTCAGACCCTACCTTGAACACCTCCCCCCCACCCAAAAAAAGGTAAAAATACTAATGCATATTTATTTGGGGGGAGATGGCTCAGTGGTCAAGGCACCCAACAACCCAGTAGCATGTAAAGCCAGATGCACAAGGTGACACGTACATCTGGAGTTGCTTGTGTCTCTTAGGCTGGGAAGTAGCTGAGCAGCTGAAGGCACTTGCTTCAAAAGCCCTGGGTTCAACTCCTCAGCACCTATGGTGAAGCCAGATGCAGAGTGAGTTCCAGGTTGGCCTGGGCTAGAGTGAGACCTAGCTCATAAAAAAAGTTAACAAAACAAAAACAAACAAACAAAGAAGAAGCTTCCAGAGTTGTGAGTGCAGCTCCCAAGCGCTGGGAAATTCCATGTGCTTCTGTTGGCAGAAGGGGCCGGAGTGTGATGAAAGCTCCCTGGTGACAGAAAGCAGAAAGAGCAGGAGAGGAGGTAGCTGGTATCCTGGGATCCAGTCACCAGGTCCCCAGGGTGGTGGCTGTGGGCGTGGGGGGAGGGAGTATGCTACAGTCTTCATCCAGGAAGGTTCCAGAACTGACTTGGAATGTGGACTGTAGGTGTAGGAGGACCCTTGCTGTCTGAAGGCCAGGCACATGGCACTATGCTGACCAGAGCAAGGGAAGACTGTCCTGGCTGCTGACGTCACGCAGGGTACTCCATCTTCTGACTTAGGAGTGGGTCAAAGTAATAGCACCTGAGAGGCCGGGGCTTAGATCCTAGGAAAAAGGAGGGGGAGGAAAAGAGGGAGGGATAGAAGAAAGAAGAGATAGAGGGAATGAGAGAGGAAGGGAAGGAGTCCTTGCCTTAAGGGGCTGTGAGAGGGTCAAATGAGGCAACGGGCAGCTAGTGTGGGACTGCCCAGGGCTCTGTCACCCTAGGCGGGGGTGCCCGCCTAGCCAGGCTGTTGTGGGGAGGGTGAGATGAGCCCGTGTGTTCAGCAAGCACGTCCACAGGCAGTGTGCAAAGCCATAGGAGCGAGCAATCCTGCTCTTGGTGGCCGGTGGGACCTGCTCTGGACACTGCACAGGTTAGCCTGGGTCTCCAAGGTGCCTCAGGGCTTGCCTCAGCCCCATTGGGCAAGGGAAGAGCGGGGAGAAGGCCAGGGTCCCCAACCTCCCGAGTCTGAACACTGGCACAGCAACCCCAGCCGCTCAGCCTCCAGCCCTGGGTCCCCAGGAAGCAGACGCAGAGCCCAGGCCCAGGGGGCACAAGATAATCACAGCAATTGCAGTAATGCAGGACCTCCTGCAGCAGGGCAGCAGGTGAGGGGCTGACAGGATGGCAGAGAGCCTGCAGGCTGGATGTGCTGAGTGAGGCTCTCACCCTGGGATACTGCAGTCCACAGCACCCTGAGCCTAGACGGGCTCCCAGGTCTCTCCCACCACGGAGGGAGTGAGGGTGTGGGTCAGCCTGGCAGCCTTTAGTGTTGAGCATGAAGGTTACCTTTGTTTACCACCCAGACAACAAAGTTGCAGGCAGGTATTAACTGTACCCACCTGCTCCCAACATTAATCTGCTCATCCACAGCTCCAGCGAATGGCACCAGCAATAAAGGAAATTGCTTTTGAAGCTGACGCAGCTGGGAATGGAGCTTGAAGACACCAGTCTCCTGGGGTGCCGCTGGGTCCTTCCCTATCCACCTGTCCCCCAAGCAGAGTGTGTAGGGTCAGCAGGAGGCTGGGAAAAGGGCCTGAAACCCTGATATGCGATTTTCCCCCAAAGACCTTTTGTTCGTGTTTCTTGGCCCAACACGGGTCTCCATGCCAGGTCTCTAGTGTTAAGGCAAGAAGAGGAATACTAAGCCAAGCCTTTCTGGTGACTGGATGAGAAGTGCAGGTGGATCTTCTCCCATAGTGCTTTGGGGGGGGAATGAGCACTGCACAATCGAGACTTCCTGCTTGATTTCCAGTGACCTGACCCGTGAGGTCCACTGAGGACTCCCCTGCCATCAAGGAGCTTCGACTCGTGTCTGTAAGCCAAAATAACCCCATTCCTCCACAAACTGTTTTGGTCGCAGTGAGAAAGCTGACTGCAAGAGATGGGTCACTGTTTGCCTCATGGTCTCTCTAACCATCTCCTAAACCTTCTTCTTGTCACCCCAGGACCCGGCTGCCTAGGCCTGGAAGGGTCTCAGACGGTCCCTGCTGGCCACCTCAGTCCACTAGAGCCATAGCCGGAACGCAGTTGCTTTTATTGGTGACACGCACTGTCTCCTCACTCCCCCTGGCAAGGCTCTCTGGCGTCACTCCTTCCCCACTGCCAGCCTCCAGGTGGGACAAGCCTTGGCCTCCTCCTCTCTGAGTGTTACCTGGACCTTGTCTTTTTTCTCTTCTCCTTTCCTTCCTTCCTTCTTTCCTTTTGCACATGGTTGACAAGCACTCTACCATTGAGCTACATACACCCCCAGGCCAGACTAGAATTTCAAAGTAGACTTTACTACCATGGAGTGGTGTCCCACACCTGTATCCCCAGCACTCAGCAGGCTGAGGCAGGAGGATTGTGAATTTCAGGCCAGCCTGAGCTACATAGGAAGACCCTGTCTCCAAACAAACAACCTAAATAGACTTTGCTAAGTGCCATCTTCTCTGTCCTTAGTGGATCTCCGGCGGTCCCGGCCTGGTCTCTTCTCTTAAAGATTGCTGTGCTGGATTGAGTAATGACCTCCCCCAAAGGGACAGCCAGGACCTAATCCCCAGACATGTCAATGTGATCTTATTTGGAGGAAGGATATTTGCAGGTGTGATTAAGTTGAGGATTTGGAGATGAGTTCACTCTGGATTATCGCGGTGAGCCCTAATTCCAGTGACAAGTGTCCTTATAAGAGACACTCAGGAGACAGGCGCAGCAGAAGAGGCCTCTTGCTTTCCAGATGTCTCTACCAGCCAAGGAGCACCCAGGATTGGCAGCCATCACAAAGCTCTGAGAGACCAGCAGGAGTGGCCCCTCAATCACTGCCCCCCAGAACTGAGAGAGAATGTTTCTGTTGCTTTCAGCTAGCCCATCCTGGTCATGTGGTATAGACTCAGGAAATGGTTGCAGCTGGCATTCTGGGATCTCACCACCCCAGCTTCCACTACCACCCTTCACAGTTGAAAGCCAAGTTCATCTCAGCAGAACTACTGCCCAAGGATCTCAGGATTCTTGATTCCCAGTGGCCTTGTTATATCTATTTGTCCCGGTCCCAAACCCTGGGGACTTGGAGAGAGTTTCTTTTCTCTTCCTCCTACCTCTGCTTCCCGAGTGCTGGGATTAAAGGTGTAAACCTCCACACCTGGGTTCTTTTTTTTTTTTCTTTCATATATATATATTTTTCAAGGTGGGGTCTCACTCCAGCCCAGGCTGACATGGAACTCATTATGGAGTCTCAGGCTGGCCTCGAACTTCCAGTGATCCTACCTCTGCCTCCCCACTGCTGGGACTAAAGAGGTGCACCACCATGCCTGGTCTAGGGTCTTTATTTTATTTTTTTAAATTTTTTGACTTTATTTTTAAATCAAATCAGGAGAGAGAGAGAGAGAATGAGAGAGAGAGAGAGAGAGAGAGAGAGAGAGAGAGAGAGAGAGAGAGAGAGAGAGAGAGAATGGGCCTTCTGCCACTGCAAGCAAACTCCAGGCCCCAGATGCATGTGCCACTTTATGCATCTGCCTTTATGTGAGTTCTGGGAATCAAATCCAGGCTTTGTAAGCAAGGACCTTTAACCACTGAGCCATTTCTCCAGGTCCGGGTTCTTTCTTTAAAAAATATTTTTATTTATTTATTTGCAAGTAGAGAGAAATAGAAGAGAGAGAGAGTGAGCAAGCAAACAGACTCCAGACACATGTGCCTCTGTGCATCTGGCTTACGTGGGTACTGGGGAAACAAACCCAGGTAGTCAGGTTCTGCAGGCAGGCGCCTTAACCGCTGAGCCATCACTCCAGCCTTGTTTTTTTTTTTTTTTTTGGTTTTTCGAGGTAAGGTCTCACTCTAGCCCAGGCTGACCTGGAATTCACTCTGTAGTCTCAGGCTGGCCTCAAACTCACGGCGATCCTCCTACCTCTGCCTCCCAAGTGCTGGGATTAAAGGCATGCGCCACCACGCCCGGCTCAGCCTTGTTTTTTTTTTAAAAAAGAGATTAATTTAATGTATTTATTTGAGAGAGAAAATATGGGCATGTCACTGCCTCTTGCCTCTACAAATGAACCCCAGACACATGTGCCATGTGGGTACTGGGGAATTGAACCCAGGCCAGCAAGCAAGCACTTTAACTGCTGAGACACCTCCCCAGACCTTTGTTTTTCTTTTCTTTTTTTTTTAAAAATATTTGATCTAAGCCGGGCGTGGTGGCGCACGCCTTTAATCCCAGCACTCGGGAGGCAGAGGCAGGAGGATCGACGTGAGTTCAAGGCCACCCTGAGACTACCGAGTGAATTCCAGGTCAGCCTGGACTAGAGCGAGACCCTACCTCGAAAAATCAAAAAAAATTTTTATCTATTTATTTGAGAGAGAGGGCAAGAGGCAGATAGAGAGGGAGACTATGGGCACGCCAGGGCTTCCAGCCACTGCGAACGAGAATGCCAAACACATGCATCACCTTGTGCATCTGGCTTTATGTGGGTCCTGGAGAATCAAACTAGGGTCCTGCTTTGCAGGCAAATGCCTTAACCACTTAGCCATCTCTCCAGCCCCTCTTTTTTTTTTTTTTTTTTTTTTGGTTTTTCAAGGTAGGGTCCCACTCTACCCCAGGCTGACCTGGAATTCACTATGTAGTCTCAGGGTGGCCTTGAACTCACGGTGATCCTTCTGCCTCTACCTCCCTCTGCAGGTGGGCTGCTGGCCAAAGTGAGTGCCAAGCAACCTCTAACGTTATAATCCCACCAGCACACTGACATGCTCACCCAGCACTGTGACATTTGATAACTGGCTTGACCTGAAAGCCTGAAAGAGTTATGAAAGGAACCCAAGAGGTGACCTCTGAGTTCCCAGAAAACCTCCCTTATTCCTGGGAAATCTGTGGCTACTTGGTCTCTTAATTAGCCTACCCTTCTCATTTATTTCTCTTACTCCATGTCCATAACCTTCTGGCCCCCAACAAGTTGAGATACTGATTTATGCCATCTGCCTGCCATCTTGGCAAAACATAAAAATCTTTACTGTTGGCGCACACCTTTAATCATAGCACTCGGGAGGGAGGTAGAGGCAGGAGGATTGCAGTGAGTTCAAGGCCAGCCTGAAGCTACAGAGTGAGTTCTAGGGCAGCCTGGGCTAGAGAGAGACCCTGCCTCAAAAAAAAAAAAAAATGAAACGAAACAAGAAAAACTTTACTGTTGGGCTGCAGAAAGGGTTCAGCAGTTAAAGGTGGGGATTCAACTCCCCAAGACTCAAGGAAAGCCAGATGCCAAGTGGCTTGTGGGTCTGAGTTTGCAGGGGCAGGAGGTGCTGGCAGGCCCATGCTCTCTGTCGGTCTCTCTCCAATAAATAAAAATATTTTAACCCATCTCTACTGTTCAGTCCCTATTCATCTTATTACTGGCTCCACAATTCTAGATCCAGCTTGGGACCAACAGTTAGTAATAGTCCCACAGGAACCTGAAGGCAGCATGTGAAGACGTCAAACTGGCTGGTCCTCCACACACACACACACACACACACACACACACACACACACACACACACACACACACACGCACACGCACACGCAGACGCACGGCCCTGCTTTGAGCCATAACTGATAATGACCTGGAGTGCTGGAGCTCCCTGGCTCTTCAGCCAAGCCAACCTTGATCTCAGTTCAGCTCTCTGGAGGAACAGCTTAGCTGAAGCTCTGAGGACTAGGGAAAAGAAACACACAGCTTCAGGTGTGAAGTTGACATGTTGAGCAAAGCATTCCAGGGAGGGGCTGGAAAAGAGCTTGTCCAGCATGAGGAACTGAGTTCAGATCACAGAAAACATGGCGGTGCACGCCTTGAATCCCAGCACTCGGGAGGTAGGGGTAGGAGGACCCCTGAGACTATATAGTGAATTCCAGGTCAGCTTGGGTAGACCCTACCTAGGTGGGGGGAGGATGGTCATGGGGGCTGGAGAGATGGCTCAGCCAGTAGGCGTTTGAGGTTAAGGTGTGCCAGGGCCTCCAACTGCTGCAAATGAACTCGAGATGCATGTACCACTTTGTGCATCTGGCTTTACATGGGTGCTGGGGAACTGAATCCGGGTCCTCAGGCTTTGCAGGCAAGTGCCTTAACCACTGAGCCATCTCTCCAGCCCCTTCCTCATTTTGTTGAGGCAGGGTCTCTCGTTGCTGTTCACTGCTCTGCTTGTGAGCTTCCGGAAAATTCTCCTAACTCTACCTTCCTTCTTGCTGTCGAATTATAGATGCCCACAATAACTTAAGGATTTTACGTGGGGCCTGGACATCCAAACTGGGGTACTTAAGAGTTGCACAGCAAGTACTTTATCCACTGAACCATCTCCCCAAACCCAAGAACAGATTTACTTCTTATAGTTCTGGAAGCTGCAAAGTCCAAGGTTGAGGAGGACTCACATCTGGGGAGAGGCTTCATGCTATGTGATGGAAGTCAGAAGAGCCAGGACCCCCAGGGGAGAGCTTGACTGGCAGCACCTCGAAGTGGCCCACCTCTTTTTTCCATATTTATTGTAAATAATTAGATACATTGTATGAGCACGTCTTATGATGGTTCCCCCATTTCCCTCCTCCTTGTCCCCAACCCACTGGGGTCCCTTCTCAGTAGGTTTGCTGGACCAGTCCGTGGGATAGGGGGTTATGGAAAAGGTAGCCATTTTCCCCCTTCTTTGTGTGTTGTTGTTGAGGGGGGCAATGACACTGGCTATTCTCCCCCATCATGGCTCTTATGATCTTTCCACCCCCTCTTCTGCTCAGAACCTGAGTCATGGTGGGTGAGTTTTAGGTCTGCTTTACTGTTGGGATTTTATGTGTCTCTGGATTTCTGCTTTGGTTTATGTTGGGCATCCTCAGTGTCTGTCTTCATTATCCTTTCACAGGTCATATGACTTGCTGTGGAAGTAGGTCTCTTGCTCATCTCATCACTTCCTCAAAGGTTTTGTTTGGCCTCTATATCATAAATATGGGTGCTTCATCTACTGCCTGGATGACAGGTAACATCTCTGGTCCTCTTGGTGGAATTGGATTGTCCATGGTTCTTGCTGGCTTCTGAAACATACAAACAGAATCTCCAACGGAGAGTGAGATCAGTATAGGTTAAATGAGATAATCTATGTCAATGTGGCGAGATTCCAATGGGTGTAGCCTCTCTGTAGATCTCTGGTTAGTGGAGGTTTCACCTTGGACCCCAGGTTCTTGGTCCTCATATGGATTTACCATGGATCCCAATTCTAGTTCTGAGTAAGGGTCACCTGACACTGAGCAGATCTCTTAGCTAATTAGCAAGCTGTAGATTACCCACTAGTTTTAGTACCTCTATTGCACAGATGAGCACTTCTTGGCTTACTGGTCTCTACCATATAGCAGTGTCTTCAGCATTCTCGTGGCATCATTCAGTGTTGTTTATCAGGGACCTCTGCATTCTCAGGGTATCTTGGGTCAATTTCCCCTGGCTGCTCATGTAACACCTTCCAGCACTAAACATGCTACCATCTGGGGGCTGGTTACCATTCTGGATTAAGCAGGGTCTCTCAGTGTTGTGTGATCACAGTTGGTGGAATCTTCAGCAATAGGGTCTTACCTTTTGCTTGGAGCAGGTATTCAAGGGCTTTGACATAAGCCTGTCTTATTTTTGAGTCCCCTCTTGGATCTCTTCAATCAACAGCTCAGTGTGGGAAGTGACCAATGACTGGGACAGGGAGTTACAGGCCAGAGCAATTTGTCTTGGGGTTAGGCTACATCTACCCTCTTCAGGGCCTCTCTTACCTGATGATGCCCACGGCTTCCTTGAGAGGTAACTGAATGAAAATAAGGATTTTATGGTATCATTCATTATTGGTTTAGATTGGTGTGTAAGTCCCCCCACCCCTCCCTTCCTCCACTCCTCCCCAATTCCTTCCATCCCTTTTGTCAGTCTCTCAATTCACCTGACAGGTTTTCTTACTGTTCAGGCTTAACCTGGTTAGGAACCGCATATGAGGGAGAATACACGGCACTTGACTCTGTTCTTTTTTTTTTTTTTTTTTATTTTCGAGGTAGGGTCTCGCTCTAGCCCAGGCTGACCTCGAATTCACTATGTAGCCTCAGGGTGGCCTTGAACTCATGGTGATCCTCCTACCTCTGCCTCCCGAGTGCCCAGCTTCTTGACTCTGTTCTTGTGTGAGTTCACTAAGTATGATCTGCTTGAAGTTCGTCCACTTTTCTTTAAATTTCATTATGTCATTTTTCCTTTCAGCTGAGTAAAATTCCATCATGTATATGTACCATAACTTTGATATCCATTCATCCAGTGATGGGCATTTGGGTTGATTCCAATTGTTTTTTTAAAATATTTTATTTATTCATTTTTCAAGCAGAGAGAGAGAGAGAGAGAGAGAGAGAGAGAGAGAGAGAGAGAGAGAGAGAGAGAGAGAGAGAGAGAGAGAGAGAGGGCACCAGGGCCACCACCTTGTGGGTCTGGTTTATGTGGGTACTGGGGAATTGAACCCAGGGCCTTGGGCACTGGAGGCAAGTGCCTTAACCACTGAGCCATCTCTCCAGCCCTTGATTACATTTTCAATCTCAGTGGAAGTGATAGATTTATTTAGGAGCCTTATCTTCTCTGGGTTAAACATTGGTAGGTGGTAGGTATCCAGGAATTCATTCATTTCTTCCAGGTTCTCCAATTTTGTGGAGTAGAGGTTTTGGAAGTAAGATCTGATGATTCTTTCAATTTCATTTGTATGTGTTATGACCTCTCCCTTATCAATTCTGATTTTGTTGTTTTGGGCCTTCTCTTTTTTCCCTTTAATTAAATTGGCCAAGAGTTTGTCAATCTTATTTATTTTTTCAAAGAACCTGCTATTCACTTCAACTATTTAAAAATTGTTTATTTATTTTCCATTTCATTGATCTCAGCTCTGATCTTAATTATTTCTTTTTGTCTTGAGCTCCTAAGATTGGATTGTTCAAGTTTTTCCAATGCCTTTAGGTGGGTGGTTAAGTTATTGATTTGAGATCTCTCTGTCTTTGTTATGAAGGCATTTAGAGCTATGAATTTTCCCCTTAGTGCTGTCTTCATTGTGTCCCATAAGTTTTGGTTTGTTGTGTCTTCATTATCATTTACTTCAAGAAAATTTTCAATTTCCTTTTTGATTTCTTGAATGACCCATTTGTTGTTTAATAGAATATTGTTCAGTCGTCAATAGTTGGTGTATTTTCTGTTGTTCCTCTCATTGTTAATTTCCAGTTTTAACGTGTGTGGTCTGATATGATGCTGAGCAATGTGTTAATCTTCCCGAATTTATTGAGGCATGTTTTGTGGCCTAATATGTGGTCTATTTTGGAGAAGGCTCCATGGGCTGCTGAGAAGAATTTATATTCTGTGGCTTTGGGGATGGAGTGTTCTGTAGACATGTTAGGTCTAGTTGATCTATGGTGTTGTTAAGATCTGTCATTTCCCTACTGTTTGGATGATCTATCTAGAGATAATAGTGGTTATTAAAGTTCCTACTATGATGTAATTAGAGTTTATTTCTGTTATGTTTTTGAAAAAGTTTTGCTTTATGAACTGTGGTGCACCTGTATGTATTTGGTGCTTACATATTTATGATAGTGATATCCTCCTGCTGGATCGTTCCTTTGATGAGTAAAAAGTGTCCTTCATTATACTTTTTAATTAATTTTGGTTTAAAGTCTATTTTATCAGATATTAATGTAGCCACACCCACTTGGTTTTTATTTCCATTTGTTTAGAAGATCATTTTCCATCCTTTCACCCTGAGTTTTCTATCTTTAGAGGTGAAGTGTGTTTCTTGAAGGCAGCAGATGGAAGGGTTCATTTTTCTGATCTACCCTGTTAGCCTGTGTCTTTTTATGGGTGAATTAAGTCTGTTACTATTCAAAGTTATAACTGTGAGGTTTGCTTTAAACCCTGTCATGATGGTAGGGTTTATGGGGGCTTATGTCTCATATGTTATTATGGGCTCATTAATTTTGGTTATTGTGCTCATCCTCTATTGGGCTCAATGTTTTTTTTTCTTTTTTCTTTTCTTTTCTTTTCTTTCTTTCTTTCTTTTTTTTCTTTTTTTCTTTTGCTTTTTTTTTTTTGAGCTAGGGTTTATTCTAGACCCAGGTTGACCTGCAACTCACTCTGGCTTTGAACTCATGGTGATCCTCTGTCTTCCAAGTGCTGGTATTAAAGGGGTGTACCACCATGCTTGGCTTTTTGTTTTAGTACTTTTATTTATTTATTTGCAAGCAGAGAGAGAGAGAGAAAAAGAGAGAGAGAAAGAGAATGGATGTGCCAGGGCCTCTTGCCAGTACAAACAAACTCCAGATTTATGTATCACTTTGTGCATGTAGCATTACATGGGTACTGGGAAATCAAATTCAGGCCATTAGGCTTTCTTTGCAAGCAAGTGCCTTTAACCATGAAGCTATCTCCCCAGTTTTCTTAATTAGGGATTAGGTTCCCAGCACATACATTTTTGGGGACATATTCAGGGCTGGAGAGATGGCTCAGTGGTTATGATTCTTGCCTGAGGATACAGTCAATCAGTACTTAGCAGGGAAAAGTTCTATTTGGTGTAACACTAGTCAGACTGTCCCAAGTGAAGTTCTACAGGAAAGCCCAGAGGGGGATCATCTATCCCTATTATGATTTCAATATGAAATGTCCCCATAGCCTCATTATTGGAGACTTAGTTGCCAGCTGATGGACCAGCTCATATCTTAATTTTACTTCTGTCTTTCTAGGGCTGAACCACATCCCATTGTCTGGGCAGATCAATCTACCCAAGTATATATTGGCTGCTTCTAAGTTTTGGCAATTATGAATAATAAATCTGCTACAAACATCCTTGTGAAGGCTTTATGAAGTTATGTTTTCAGCTCCTTTGGATGGATATCAATAAGTAAGTTTGCTGGATCCTATTATGTTTAGTATTATAAGAAAGAATAAGTTTAGTTTATAAGAAATAGCCAAACTGGCCAGGCGTGGTGGCTCACACCTTTAATCCCAGCACTTGGGAGGCAGAGGTCGGAGGATTGCCATGAGTTTGAGGCCAGCCTGAGACTACAGAGTGAATTCCAGGTCAACCTGGGCTGGAATGAGACTCTACCTTGAAAAACAAAACTAAGAGAGAGAGAGAGAGAGAGAGAGAGAGAGAGAGAAATAGCCAACCTGTCAGCCGGGCGTGGTGATGCAAGCCTTTAATCCCAGCACTCGGGAGGCAGAGGTAGGAGGATTGCCGTGAGTTCAAGGCCACCCTGAGACTACAGAGTGAATTCCAGGTCAGCCTGGACTAGAGCGAGACCCTACCTCAAAAAACCAAAAAAAGGAAAAAAAAATAAATAGCCAACCTGTCATCAAAGTGGCTATTGTTTTACACTGCCAGCATGAATGAAGGCACACTCGGGTTGCTCTGGGTCTTCTCCAGCATTCGATGATGTCAGTCATTTTCTGTCAGGCTACCTAAAGAATGTTCGCATTCAGACCAATGGGAAAGAGAAGGAAGACAAGATACATGATATACATGTATGAAAATATCATCTAATTAAATCTATCACTTCCACTGAGATTGAAAATGTAATCATCATCGGGCTGGAGAGATGGCTCAGCAGTTAAGGCACTTGCCTCCAGTGCCTAAGGCCCCGGGTTCAATTCCCCAGGACCCACATAAGCCAGACCCACAAGATGGTGGCTCTGGTGCATTCTCTCTCTCCCTCCCCCCCCTCTCTCTCTTCCTCTCTCTCCTTGAAAAATGAATAAATAAAATATTAAAAAAAAAAAAAGAAAATGTAATCATCATAGCCGGGCGTGGTGGCGCACGCCTTTAATTCCAGCACTCGGGAGGCAGAGGTAGGAGGATCGCCGTGAGTTCGAGGCCAGCCTGAGACTACATAGTGAATTCCAGGTCAGCCTGGACTAGAGCGAGACCCTACCTCGAAAAAAACAAAACAAAACAAAAAACAAAAACCTAGTGGTTTTAGTAGAAAGAGGTATTTAGAAACCAACCTGGCTGAAGCTGGCGAGATGGCTCAGTGGTTAAAGGTCCTTGCTTACTTGCTTGCAGGATCTAGTGCCACCTCCCAGTCCGCCTTCCCAGCCTGTGGCTCTTCCATTCTCTTCAGCCCTTCTTCCCCAGGGTCCTCTGAGCCTTGGAGGCGTGTTAGGAGTCTACTTTAGTGTTGAGCTCTCACAGCTCTGGATTTTCACTTTGATGAGGCAGAGTCTAGCCCAGACTGGCCATGAGCTCACAGCAATCCTCCTACCTCGGTTTCTCCCGTGCTGGGATTAGAGGTGTGTGCACCATGGATAGAATCTTAGGATGGCAAACATTTGCCCTCATGTTGTAAGTTAAACATATTTTAAGGGGTATGCACAGGCAAGAGTTCATCCTCAGCACCACTAAAGGAACAAAGAAAATTTGAAAAGGTTTTATTAGCCTGGCATGGTGGTGCACGCCTTTAATTCCAGCACTAGGGAGGAAGAGGTAGGAGGATTAATCATGAGTTTGAGGCCAGCCTGAGATTACATAGTGAATTCCAGGTCTAGAGCAAGACCCTTCCCTGAAAAACAAAATCAAAAACAACAAAAAAGTTTTATTGTAGGAGGTACTCTTGCAACATGAACGAATGAATGGGTGTGTGTGTGTGTGTGTGTGATATCTGCATTTGAGCCAGACCCGAATGAAAGATTAAAAAAAAATTATTTATTTACTTGCAAGCAGAGAGACAAGAGAGACAGACAGACTAGAACCAGAGCCTCCAGCCTCTGCAAACGGACTCCAGATGCACACACTGCGTTGTGCACCTGGCTTTACATGGGTACTGGGGAATCGAACTCAGGTGATTAAGTGTTGCAGGTAAGCATCTTAACCACTGAGCCATCTCCCCAACCCTGAATGAGAGATTTTTGAGGTAGAATTCCAATCAGGATGACCCTGATTGGAATTGGCAGTTTGAGGGGTAGGGAGACACTTCTGTCTGAGGACAAGGACCTCATTTGACTGTGTTCCATTTTCAACCATAGTCCTTCAGCTTAAAGGCATGCAGGCCAGCGCAGCCGCAGGGACAGCAGAGAGGCCACTGGATATTCCAGAAAGGTGAAAAGTGGGATGTGGTGGATAACCGCCCTGCCAGCCGGGTACAAATTATTCATGGAGTGCTATATGAGCTCCTGGAAAGAACCTCGGGCTGGCGAGGAGAATGACATGTGACCTTGGGGGAGTTCTGTTTGACCTTGAGAAGCTGCTTAAGCTTTTGCATATCTGCTGGCACAATGGCACATGGCAGTGATGGTGCCCTCTACTTCATAGGTCATTGTGTATAAACTTCCATCCTGTCTGCTGCAAGGCAGAGTCTAGACAGACCAACAGACCCAAAGGCTTCAGGGAGCCCTGTGAAGCAGAGACCCAGCACTGGAAAACCTGTGCCTAGGGAAACAGGGAACACCTTGACGGAGAGGAGAGGGGCCCTTGATGGGGCTGGGTAAGGTGGGGTGCAATGAGGGGCCATCCAGGGTGGAGGTCATTTCCCTTGCAAAATGAAATTCAAATCTAAGGCCATCCCAGAGCCAGCTGGGCACAGATGTGTCCTTGGAGCCTGGGAGCAGGGTTCGCACTGGGTGGGGCTCTGCTTGGCCCCGCCCCTTCGCTGGCCTCCTCTCCCAGTTCAGGAATGGTGCTGTTGCTGGGGCCAGAGGTGACCGTGGGCTTCTGGCCAACCTCGGGATCTGAGTGCCTCCAGCCCTTTCTTGGGGCCCCCAGCTGGGGAGGCCAGAGCCAGCA
Organism: Zapus hudsonius; assembly: GCA_004024765.1. Lineage (NCBI taxonomy): Eukaryota > Metazoa > Chordata > Mammalia > Rodentia > Dipodidae > Zapus > Zapus hudsonius. The sequence continues at coordinate 5,897 of PVHP010009347.1, read as the reverse complement.
TATGCATTAGTAATGGCCACCGATCCTGCTGGCCCTGTGCCCTCTTTCCAGAGTGGGGTAGTAACTGTAGCCCAGGCTCCACCCTCCATTGGAAGGGCCATTGGACACCTCCCCTGTGAACAGGGCCTTTCTCCAACCCTGTGCAATCGGTGATCAGAATTGCAAGAAAATGACCAGAAAGGCCTTTTAGGAAGACTTTCATGGGGTGCAAGGCTCTCTTGGGCTCGGCCCCAGTTTCTTCACAAGCCATGGTCAGGTCCATCCCGAGACGCTCTCTTAAGTCTAAAGTGGGGCTTTGGAGGAGACCCCGGGCTGTGGCTCCAGGTTAGGGGCTAAGTGGGCACAACTCTCACCTGACCCACCCTCAACACAAAGATCCAAGTAGGCTTGGCCTGGGTCTGAAGTAGGTAAAGAGCCGTCAGGATCCCGTTACCAAATAGGTGTCCTCTGCTTATCTCCTCCAGGTAGTTTACCATGGCCTCACCTTTCTCACTGAAAGCATGAAAAGCCACTTTCTGCATGCCATCCTGCAATGACTCCTTGGAGTTTGGGTATCATTGCCTGTGCAAATCACGAGGAAGTGCTTGGGGTGGGCTGAGGTCCTGGTGCTTCCTAGGCTCGCACAGGCATGGCAGGTGCCTGGCTGGTAGCAGGACCTGAAGGGCAAGGCTAGATCATGGGGCACTCAGCCCCTCTGTGTCCATTCGAAATTGAGATCAGCTACCAGTAACTGTCACAGAGAGTGACTGGAATGTCCCCAAAGTCAGTTTCCCCAATTCCTTATCGTTAGAACCCCAAGTTTAAGAACTCCAATTTTTGGGCTGGAGAGATGGCTCAGTGGCTAAAGGCACCTGCATGCCAAGCCTGATGGCCTGGGTTTGATTCCTCAGCACCACATAAAGCCAGATACATAAAGTGGCACGTGCAGCTGGAGTTTGTTTGCAGTGGCAGGAGGTCCTGGCACACCCATTCTCTCTTTCTCTCAAGTAAATAATAAAAATATTAAAAATATATTTAAAAACAAAGTCCAATTTTCCAAATATAGATCTAAGTACTTTTACTTAAAAGCAGACCTTTGAGCTGCCAGGTGTGGTGGTACAGGTGTTTAATCCCATCTCTGGGGAGGCAGCGGTAGGAGGACACTGAGTGTGAGACCAGCCTCGGACTAGAGTGAGTTGTCAGAGTGGTCAGCCTGGGCCAGAGTGAAACCCTACCTCGTAAAAACCAAAAACCCAAACCAGAAGCAGACCTTGTAGCCAAGTGCACTGGCTCACACCCCTAACCCTAGCACTGGGGGGGGGGGGCGCTGAGGTGGGAAGATTGCTGAGATTGATGCCAGCCTGGACTACAGAGCGAGTTCCAAGTCAGGCTGGAACTTGGAGACCCTGCCTCAAAGAAGCAAAAACAAACAAAGAGCCACCCACAAACCAAAACAACCCCCCAACTTTAACATTTGTTTGGCATGGGTGGTGCCGGCGCCTGCGGCAGTCAGAAAGCCAGCTCAGGTGTCCTGGTCTACCTGCTACCCTGCAGCAGGGCGGCTGCTCCTGGTCCAGGGGCTCCTGTCCCCGCGCCCTCTGGTGGCCGAGCCGGGCCGCAGCTGGGGTGCAGAGCGTGACCCCGAGTGACTGTGGCGGGCACGGAAGGGCAAGGCGAGGCCACCCAACGTTCTCCAGGTCCTGGGTTCGAAGCCTAGATTCCCAGGAAAAGCTGATCCTTCGCTCCTGGGGTTTTCCTTCACCTACAATTCCCACACGTCATTCGGAGCCACGAGGCTATTATTGAGCTGAGCTCTCTGGCAAATTTTTTATGGCATGTAATTAACGATTAAATCTTTTATTTTTAGTGATTTTAGTTTTTTCCTAAGTAGGGTCTCACTGTAATCCAGGCTGACCTGGAATTCACTATACAGTCCTGGGTGGGCCTCAGTCTCACATCGATCCTGACAGAGTTAGGCTTACAAACTCCAGACTCATGTGCCACTCTGTGCATCTGGCTTTACATATGTACTGGGGTACTGGAGAATCAACCCTGGCTGCTTTGCAAGCAATCACTTTTAATAGTTGAGCCACCTCCCCAGCCCCCTGGCTTTTAATTTGCAAAGAGAAATAGAGGGGGGAAGAGAGAGAGAGGAGACAGAAAGAGGAGAGAGAGATCAGGTGGCCTCCAGCCACTGCAAACGAACTCCAGATGCATGCACCACTTTGTGCATCTGGCTTTACGTGGGTACTGGGGAATTGAACCCATGTTGTTAGGCTTTGCAGGCAAGTACCGTAACCACTTAGCTATCCCTCCAGCCCTATTTAAAAATATCTGAGAAAGAACCATAGAGAATGGGTTCATCAGGGCCTCCAGCCACTGCAAACAAACTCCAGACACAAACCACTTGGTATATCTGGTTTTATGTGGGTACTGGAATCAAACTCAGGTCCTTCTGCTTTGCAGGCAAGCACCTTAACTGCTAAGCCATCTCTCCAGCCTTTTTTTTTTTTTTTTTGGTTTTTCGAGGTAGGGTGTCCCTCTAGTCCAGGCTGACCTGGAATTCACTATGTAGTCGCAAGGTGGCCTTGAACTCATGGTGATCCTCCTACCTCTGCCTCCTAAGTGCTAGGATTAAAGGCGTGCGCCACCACGCCCGGCTCCAGCCCTACTTTAAAAAAAATTTTTTTTTAAATGTATTTGCAAGGGAAGGGGGAGAGAAGGGCCTTTTGCCATTGCACACTTACTCCAGATGCATGTGCCACTTTGTGCATCTGGCTTTAACATGGCTGGGGACTCGAACCCAGGAAAGCAGACTTTGCAAGTGTCTTTAACTGTTGAGCCACTTCCCCAGTTTCTGGTTTTGATTCCATTGTGGACCTCTGAGACACTGGGGACACTACACTGGTTTCAGAGGAAATGGGAATGTGGGAACAAGAACGAATCCTCCATCTGGCCCAAGCCTAAGGGAGTGACCCCCAGGCTGGTCAGCCAGGCCACATCTGGTTGGGCTCAGATGGCAGGAGTCTTACACTCCAGTGCCTACTCTGGTCACTGTAATGATGGAGCACTCTGAGTGCAGATCTGCTTCTGTCACACCAGACAGGGCCCAACCTTTGTCAATAAACATTCATCATCAAAGATGGGCACATGGTGGTTAAGGCACTTGCCTACAAAGCCTAACAACTTGGTCTCAATTCCCCAGTACTCATGTAAAGCCACATAATGCCAGGAGCACAAAGTGGCACACTCATCTGGAGTTTGTCTGCAGCAGCTGGAGGCCCTGGTGTGCCCATTCTCTCTGCTTGCAAATTAAAAGAAAGATAGGCACACAAAGCCCCACACAGAACTCAGAACAGAAACACTCCTTTTGTGTGTTGTCAAACCTGAGGAGTCAGGGTGACTTCCCTTCCCAGAGGTTGTGGTGCCAGAGATCAGGCCTCAGCCACAACAGGCAATCTTGTGGTTTCAGAGATTGTGGGGGTCCTAAATCTTTGGTCTTCCCTGGTTCTGGGTGCATGAGACACTGGGTGTCATGGTACCTTACACTCTGGGGGAAAATCTTCAGACAGTGAGATGGCAAAGTGAATACAATTTCTGAGGCACAGAGTTCAAAAACTTTCTCCTCTAGGACTACAGGCCTCAGAAACCCCAAACCCCTCTTCCCAGAAAAGGGACAACTCCTTGGGCAGGCAGTGGCAAGCCCAGGGAGCAGCTGAAGGAGAGATGCTGATGACCAAGCAGTGAGGGATACCCCACAGAAATGTAATTTCTGGGGCTGAAGAGATGGCTCAGTGGGTAAGGCTTTGCTTACAAAGCCTAACCTGAGTTCAATTCCCCAGTACCCATGCAAAGCCAAATGCACAAAGTAGCGCACGCATCTGGAGTTTGTTAGCTGGAGGTCCTGGAGTGCCCATTCTATTAAATCCTTTAAAAATTAATTTCTCCATGGTCATTTCACCACCCAGACCCCTTTGTTAGGTGGACTATGGTTGTTGTGGGGTCTGGGGTTCCTACAGCACCCTCTCTGAAGAGAGATGTGGTGCTGTGGTGCTCATTCCAGTCTGCAGACTGAGTCTGTTCAGTCGCAGGTGTCACGAGCCAGTCTGGGGACTTCACTGTCCAGAAGTCCAGAGGTCCAAAGGAGTTGGAGCGGAGATGGCTCAGTTGGCCAGAGGAACTAGAAGCTTGAGCCCTGGGGGCAGCCGTCGTGGCACGAGGGTGTTTCACCCTGGCGGCTACATAGGAAGCTGGGCTCATACTGCAGGGGAGAAACCATGGGGCCTACCAGTGAGGCTGTGCTTCCCTGCCTGGACAGCTTCGCCACCTGCTGGCTGCTGAGGGTATGTGTGCCGGAAGGACAGGGTGACGCTGGCCAGACAGACCTGCACCACCGTGAGCACATCCCCACCAGGCCAGAGCACAGGAAGTCACAGGAGAGAGAAGCCTCCAGTGCTGTTAGTCCGCAGCCATCCATTTTACAGAGACAGGACCGTGGGCAGAGGCTCTAGCTTACTACTGCCCGAGGATGAGAGGGGATTTTTAAAGAATGGATTGAGTATTTTTAAAAATATTTTATTCATTTTCAAGGAGAGAAGGGGAGAGAGAGAGGAGAGGAGAGAGGAGAATGAGGAGAGAGAGGAGAGGAGAGAGAGAGCGCGCGCGTCAGGGCCACCACCTTGGGGAATTGAACCTGGGCCCCTAAGTACTGGAGGCAAGTGCCTTAACCGCTAAACCATCTCTCCAGCCCTGGATTGAGTATTTTGCTGGGAGCTCTTATTGATCAAGACCAACCATTTGCCAAGGTATATACACATTTTATTTAAAAAAGTTTACAGTTTTCATTATACACAACTATTAAGAGGTTATAGTCAGGGAGGCATTTGTCCGGGTGACAGACATGCCCGCTAGATCATCACAATGCAAGGAAGGTGGAAGAGAGGAGGAAGGTCTAGGAGGGGGAAAAAAGCAATAAAAAGCTCAGATTTCAATTAAGGGCTGGTAAGTCCCTTTTATCTCTTCAAGTATCACACAATGTGTACCAAATACAATCAGTAATTAATGGCCATTCCTTCCCAAGCCCACAGCCAAGACCAGTATCTGCTAAACCAAGAGAATTGGCCATTCCTCAGGTGAGTAGAAACCCATACAGCCGAAGCCGCAAAATGTCTTCACTCTATTCAATCCCATAAGAGTTGGCCAAGGTGTTCAGTGGCCGGAGGAAAATGGACATGGATTCAGAAGTCCAAGGAAACATAGTTCTTTGTGCCTAGTCAGAAGTTTGATTTCACTCAACAAGGCTATGAACCCAGCTAGGAAGTTGATGGAATGAACTCTTGCAAACTTTTGTAAATGGCTTTCACTTTTCAGAGTCACTAAAACAAAAGGACCACAGGCCATTTAAAAATCAAACACCAGTTTGCAAAAACTTGGCGCAAGAAACCTGACCCAAGGAAACTAGCAGAGGATCTTTCTGTCATGATTCTTGGCCACCCAGTAGGTGACCTAGAAAATGCAAGCATCAGGTCAAAGCCAACTAGGACTTCGGAGAGCCCTGTGAGGGCTCAATTCCTTTGAGGGGACACTCCTTAGGAACCTAGCTCAGCCGGTTGGCAATTAGAACATCTTTTGAAATGGACAAAACTGTACTGGAGTCTGTGGCAACTTCTGATGACTATGTCACAGTATAAAATGCTGGTTGAAGCTGCACGGTAATCTCAAGGAGGGTGAAGAGACTGCACACAAAAAGCCCAAATGCCAGGGCCTAGGTTGGATACCACGGAACACAGCCCCTGCCCTGGTGTTGTCCTTCCATAGGGTGCTGGACGCAACCACCTTGTGTGCTAAAGTTTGGCAAGAGCTCATTTTCTTGGGGGGGGGAGGGGGGAGGCTTGTGCTGGTAAACCACAAGGCAGGCC